>CAUYLG010075767.1:0-45539 GCA_963573385.1 Cacajao melanocephalus
GAATGGTATTGCCTAAATTTTCTTCTAGGGTTTTTAAGGTGTTAGGTCTTATGTTTAAATCTTTAATCCATCTGGAGTTAATTTTTGTATAAGGTGTAAGGAAGGGGTCCAGTTTTAGCTTTCTGCACATGGCTAACCAGCTCTCCCAACACCATTTATTAAACAGGCAATCCTTTCCCCATTGCTTGTTTTCATCAGGTTTGTCAAAGATCAGATGGCTGTAGATGTGTGGCGTTACTTCTGAGGCCTCTGTTCTGTTCCATTGGTCTATATCTCTGTTTTGGTACCAGTATCATACTGTTTTAATTACTGCAGCCTTGTAGTATCCTTTGAAGCCAGGTATCATGATGCCTCCAGCTTTGTTTTTTTTTTTTTGTTATTGTTTAGGATTGTCTTGGCTATGCGGGCTCTTTTTGGTTCCACATGAAGTTTAAGGTGGTTGTTTCCAGTTCTGTGAAGGACAATGGTAGTTTGATGGGGATAGCATTGAATCTATAAATTACTTTGGGCAGTATGGCCATTTTCACAACATTGATTCTTCCTAACCATGAGCATGGAATGTTTTTCCAACTGTTCATGTCCTCTCTTATTTCCTTGAGCAGTGGTTGGTAGTTCTCCTTGAAGAGGTGCTTCACATCCCTTGTTACTTGTATTCCTAGGTATTTTATTCTCTTTGTAACAATTATGAATGGGAGTTCACTCATGATTTGGCTGTTTGTCTGTTATTGATGTATAGGAATGCTTGTGATTTTTGCACATAGATTTTGTATCCTGAGACTTTGCTGAAATTGCTTATCATCTTAAGGAGATTTTGGGCTGAGATGATGGGATCTTCTAAGTATACTATCATGTCATCTGCAATTAGAGACAATTTGACTTCCTCCTTTCCTAATTGAATACCCTTCATTTCTTTTTCTTGCCTGATTTCTCTGGCCAGAACTTCCAATAGTATGTTGAATAGGAGTGGTAAGAGAGGGCATCCTTGTCTAATGTCAGTTTTTAAAGGGAATGCTTCCAGTTTTTGCCCATTCAGTATAATATTGGCTATGGGTTTGTCATAAGTTTTTAGCATAAGGGGCTGTTGAATTTTGTCGAAGGCCTTCTCTGCATCTATTGAGATAATCATGTCATTTGTCAGAGTTTTTAGCACAAAGGGCTGTTGAATTCTGTAGAAAGCCTTCTCTGCATATATTGAGATAATCATGTCGTTTTTGTCTTTGGTTCTGTTTATGAGATGGATTGCGTTTATAGATTTGCGTATGTTGAACCAGCCTTGCATCCCTGAGATAAAGCTGACTGGATCGTGATGGATAAGCTTTTTGATGTGCTGTTGGATTGGGTTTGCCAGTATTTTGTTGAAGATTTTTACATCAATTTTCATCATGGATATTGGACTGAAATTTTCTTTTTTGGTTGTGTCTCTGCCGGGTTGGTATCAGGATGATGTTGGTCTCATAAAATGAGTTAGGGAGGATTCCCTCTTTTTGTATTGTTTGGAATAGTTTCAGAAGGAATGGACCATCTCCTCTTTGTATATTTGGTAGAATCTGGTTGTGAAACTGTCTAATCCTCGACTTTTTTTGATTGGTAGGCTATTAACTGCTGCCTCAAATTCAGTCTTTGTTATTGGTCTATTCAGGGATTCAACTTGTTCCTAGTTTAGTCTTGGGAGGGTGTAAGTGTCCAGGAATTTATCCATTTCTTCTAGATATACTGGTTTATGTGTATAGAAGTGTTTGTAGTAATCTCTAATGGTAGTTTGTATTTCTGTGGAATTGGTAGTGGTATCCCATTTATCACTTTTTATTCCATCTATTCGATTAGAAGCCATCCATTTTGTATTACTCTGCTCTCTTCCCCAAGGGCTTTCCCTGAAGTCATCAGTTCCTGCTCAGCTCCTACCCAAGCACAGGAGCAGCCTACAAGTTTTGGGAGAGTTATCTTCCTCAGGGATAATTCTCACCTTACAGGGGATGAGAGCCAGTGTGACTGTTCATTGCCCAATTATTTCTTAGAGGCATTTTGTATACTACTCACAGCTTCCATGGGTTTGGTAGAGCTGCAACCTTGATTATACTCTTTAATTAGACTTTTCTCTTCTACTCTCACTCTTCCTACTCCTCACTCCTACTCCATGAATTACGTCTTCCAAAACTACTGACACCTAAATGCTTGTGTCAAACTCCACTTTTAAGAAAACTCAAGAGAGAGGGCAAACTGAGAAATCACCTAATTCAGTTTTTTAAATTTACAGTGAAAGTAACAAAAAGCCAGGGAATTTAGGTTATTTGGCTCAAAATACAAAATAAAATAATGATAAAACTAATACTGGAATAATTGTATATAACCTTAAGTCTGTGAGTTATTATTACCTGTGTCTCTGAAATAGGGACCAGGAGACAAAAAGATAAAGGCTAGTCATTGAATATATATGTATGTATATGTATGTGTGTGTGTATATATATATATATATATATATATGTAAAACTTAGATAATATCAATCCTGATATCTCTCAATAATTGTCATGTCATTACTTATGCTCCAATGACACAAAACAGAGGCCTGTATCAATTACATCCTTAAAGGTATACAATAATTATTTTCATGTTCCCCTTAAATACTAAATATGTAAATGCTTTATTCTCTGTGTTACAAATGCCAACTGTGTCTATCCAGTGTCTTATGGTTTTATGGACTCCCTGTGATCTCTTCAAATAGGCCTTAAATTGCAATGTGAGAAGAATTCTCATGAAGTTGAAAATAAATTGAACATTTGAATATCAGAAACTTGAGATGGAAAGATGACTCAAACATAAATCTGATTCAGCGATAAGACAAATCAGTAGCTTTCTTTTAGCCTCAAAAATCTTTCCATGACAGCTAGCTACAGCAAAAAATTACTGAGATATATTTGAAGACAAGAGCTCCTCAGATATATAAAATGTGTGTCTGTAAGAGAAAAAATAAACTGTTTAGAGACACTGTAGAAACAGAGTGACTAAAATCTTTCTAGCAAGGTAATGCTTTTATTCACCAATTATATATTTCAAGTTGAGTTTTAAATTTCTTTTATAGATTTCAGTTTATGTTATGGACACCAAATCTTGGATATATATGTATCTACTTCCATTTTATAATCTTGTTCACATAAAAAATCCCTGTCTTTACAGTAGATAATATAATTTTTATTGTAAAACAATTAACATTATAACCTTGATTTCTAGATCACTTAAAGCAGTAGCTATTTATCCTTGTAGATGGGTGACCATCTTTGAAAACTGAATTGATACATCATCATTTTTATTAACATTAATATTTTGATAAAAATTACTTCTTTAAAATTAATACTTTTCTATATAATACCTATATGTTACACAAATATTAAAATTATACCTCACTTTTGCTAGTGGTGTCTCTTCCCTAAATATTTGTTTCTTTATGAGTATTGGTGTTTTCTTGACTTAGAACTGTGTTGATAAATGGCATGAGTTTTCATGGCTAATCTGACTTTCCTGTTCCTTTTCTCTCATCACCTCAGATATTTTGCAATGTAGACTTTCACTAAAGGCCTGATGAGTTCAAATGGTTGCTGTCACATGATCTCTTCATCAATCCACTTTAAGGTTACGGAGAATAGTATTTTTCGTCTTTCATCACCACTGTGTCACCAGCACCTGGCACATGGAAGGCAGCACATAAGTATTTATTGAAAGGCTACATGAACTCTCACCTTTTTAATCCCTGATTTTTTCAATTTTTTAAATATTAAGAATTAATTTATACACAGATAATTTATACTTTTTGGTGTACAATTGTGAGTTTTTATAGTTTACAGTTATGAATCCACCCCTCAGTTAAAATATAAAACAGTTACAACATGTCCAAAATTTTCCATTGCCCACCTCAAGACCAAACACTACACAACATCCAATCTGCTTTGTGTCCCTATGGTTTTAACTTTGCAAGAATGTCATATAATTGGAAACATACACAATAGAGGTTTTCTGTTTTTGTTTTTTTCTGGCTGCCTTCTTTTATTTACTATGCTCTATTTGAGGTTTATCTATATTATTGTATGTAAATTATCATTGTTTAAAGTCCTTATTAATTAGACCAAGAAAGTAGAGATTATGTTATATTTTTTTAATTCTAAGAGTACCCTCTAAAGTGTTCCATTTGTGATTAGAGTTGGCCTTCCATATCCATGGGTTTCACATTCACAGACTCAACCAACTGGATCAAAATTATTTCCAAAGAAACCTAGCAATATAACTATAAAATTAGTAAAAATAAAAAATATTATAGTTTTTATTTCCATAACATAACATTTATATTATATTAGGTATTATAGGTAAACTAGGGATGATTCAACAAACACAGGAGGATATGCATAGGTTATATGCATATCGGATGCCATTTTATATAAGGGATTTGAATATCCAGGGACTTTGATATCAGTGGGGGTCCTGGAAGCAATTCTTTCTTATACTTACAACATTTTTTCTTCCTTCCGTCAATGGTGCTCTGATACCCTCCCATTTCAGGAGTCCCCAAGACCATTTATGGGTTGATGACACATAAGAATGGAAAAAGTTATTAAAATTACTATTGTGACTTATTACTGCAAAAGGATACAGATTGAAATCAACAGAGGGAAGAGGCAAACTTGTCACAGTGCAGGAAAAATCAGGTGCAAGTTTTCAGTGGCAAAGACAGTACCGATTAGTACAATTAATTAGCAATCGATTAGATTTTTCACAGTAATAAAGTGTTTTTTTCTAACATTTAAGATATTAAAACATCAGGAATATATTTTTTCAAGTGATGCGCTGTAAGTGTCTGATATTTTCTTCCATGTGGACATGTCAGAATAATTTAGTAGAAAAAGGGATGTTATATATACAACTCTATCCACTATCCTAAAACACCATATTAAACAAAAGTACTCTTTCACCTTTTTAAACTTAAATTTAAAATGAACAAGTTAAGCATATTTTATTTTAAATATGTAATTTTTAATTTTTTATATTTTGAAGTAAATTTAAAATTTTGTATTTAAATTTAAAATACAAAAAAATGCATGTATCTGCCCACAAGGACACTAATTAATCACTATCTACACCAAAAAAATCACGATCATGAGTAGCAAAGATCAGGTTAGCATTAACAGTATCTAGTTTTAACTTCATATCACTGAAAGAGGCACTGAAGACATAGAAAAACAACTGTACATATAGGAGAGGGAATAAATAGCAATTGTGACATTGCATTAAACTCCGTACTGCCCTGTCATAGTAGAAAGCAAAACCAGGTTGAACTCAGCTGATGTGTACCCCGGGAGTAAGTATTCAAGCCAGCCTGAGGTAGAGAGACATTACTTATCCCAGGGGTTGGAACTTGAGTTTCAACAAGACTTAGGAATGTGGGCTAAGGGCTGTGGGGCTCTGAATACACTTGAAAGGCAGGCTGAGCCACAAAGACTGCAACTCCTAGGTGTTTCCAACTGCTGAACTGGGCTCAGAGCCAGTAGATCTGGGGGCCTCATGGCCTACTGAAACACCAACAAGCAGAGGCAGCTAAGGGAATGCTTGCACCAGCTCTCCCGCACCCCTAGACTGCACAGCTCACAGCTCCAAAAGAGACTCCCTACTCTTTACTAGAGGGAGGAGAGGAAAGAGTAAAGACAACTTTGTCTTGCATCTTGGATACTAGCTTAGCCACACTAGGATAGAGCACCAGTCAAAGTCCTGAAGCCCCCTTCCAAAACCTAGCTGCCAAACAACATTTCTAGGCCCACCGTGGACCAGAAGGGAAACTACTGCTTTGAGGGGAAGGAGCTAATCCTGGAAAGATTCATAGCTTCCTGACTAAAGAGCCCTTGGACAATAAATAACCAACAGTGATACACAGGTAACATACCATGGACTGTGGGTGAGACTCTGAGACGTGCTGACTTCAGGAGAGACTGCACATTGCCAGCTGTTGTGGCTACAAGGAGAGACTCCTCCTGCTTGAGAAAATGCAGAGTGGAAAGTAAAGGGGGATGTTGTCTTGCACATTAAGTACTAGCTTGGCCACAGAGGGGTAGAGAAACAAGCAGGCTCTTAGGGTCCTCAATTCCAGGCCTTGGCTCTTGGATAGCATTTCTAGACATGCCATGGGCCAGAGGGGAATGCACACCCTAAGGGTGTGTCCCATGCCAGGCAGCATTCACCACAAGCATTTGAGCCTTGAGGGAATATCAGTGGTAGCCTGAAAATACTCCCCATGGGCCTGTGGTATTGGTGGCCATAGGTGAGGCTCCTCTGCCTGGGGAAAGGAAAGGGAAGAGTGGGAAAAATTGTATCACATGTTTCAAGTGTCAGCTTAGCCACAGTACAATGTAAGTACCAGGCAGACTTCTAAGATTCTTGACTCTAATCCCTGGCTACTGGATGCCACTTCTGGACATGCTGGGGACCCAGGGTACCTACTGCCCTACGGGGAAGTACACAAACCTGGCTGGCTTCACTACTTACTGGCTATAAAGCCCCAGGGCCTTCAGTGAACATATGCAGTAGCCAGGTAGTGATTACAGAAAGCATTAGGCAAGACCCAGTGTTATGCTGCCTTCAGCTTTTACCCAGCAGTCATATTGATGTTGGCCACAAGGGTGCTTGTGTCAACTCATCCCTAGCTTGAGGAGGTACAGAACAGAGATAGACAGAGTCTATTTGTTTGAGAGAAAGCAAGGGAAAAGATCAAGAGTCTCAGATGGTCCAGATCTTATTTAGGATGATCAAGGCAGTACCTTTATGAGTGTGCAAGGACCACAGCATTACTGGGTTTGGAATAGCTCTAATGCAACTACAGCTGAGATCACGACACTTAAGGCTTTTGGAATACCGAGAAATCCTTCCCAAAAGTGACAGGTACAAAAAATCCCAGACTGCAAAGATTACAATGAATACCCAACTCTTCAATGTCCAGTCACAGATGAACATCCAGAGGCATAAACACTATCCAGGAAAACAGGACCTCACCAAATAAACTACCTAAAACACCAGGGACCAGAAAACACAAAATATTAAAGTCTATATCTAAACATAAAACTTATTGTTTTGTAAGTCTATAAATTGAATTCCTTATACATATATAATTTATGAAGTTTATAAATTATATTTACTCTTTAAAACACATTTTGTGTTAAGGAACATAACTTGGGAATGATGATCGACAAAATGAGAAGAAACATTTCACACAAGTTTTCTCAGTTTTTCTGAAGCTGAATTTATTTCCCTAGAAGTTTGATCACTCCTGGGATAGTTTTCCTTTTCTTTCGGATTCTTGCTTTCTTTGATTCTATTTTATACTATACCTGTCTGTATTGTAGCCTAAGTATCATTATACATTTTTCCTTTTGCATTCCTCTTGCACTGCATCTGCTCAGTGCAGATGGGGATTTTTCCGTTAATTCCTAGCTATTCACTTTCATTAAGCTTTTTACAATTTTAACATTGGCAGTTCAAAAGCGCTTCACTGACCTGACTTTAGGTAGTCATAACTTCTTTTTTACAATATTGAACTTAATAAAAAAAATACCTATTTTTTCTCTATCCCTAAAATGTTGCTAGAGAGAAGTGGTTCATATTTTCAAATCTGAAAAGCATGCTTGTTAAAATTCGTCAATGAAGATCTACTATTCTGTGCCTGTAGTAATGCTGTTACGTTTATCCCCTTGACGAAACTGGCTTAGTTCCAGATGTCAGAATGAGTATGGAGTCTTAGGTTTCGTCTGTCCTTAAATTACTTTTGCAGATTGGTGCAATTTATTTGAGGAGCAATAAAAGTTGATGTATATGAATTAGAAGAGTTCTTCATTTTGGGAGAAGAATGCTAATTGATTTAGGGATTTATTTTGGAAAAACTTATACCTAATTTTGTTATGTTTTGGTTTTCCTTACGGTATACCACGTCATCACCTTTCCACAGCTTTCTGCTGCCTTTCTCCTTATTTTCTAGGAGCCTAATGCTAATATGCTGCCCTCTTATTGCTGATATGCTGAGTCATCAATACTGTCTCATCACGTCCCCAGCTAATCCAGTAAATATTCATTTACTCAAGTTATGCACCTTAGCTGGAGGGGCAGAGCAAGCACAAAAGGAGAGTATCCATACAAGAATGAAACACAAAATTTATATCAAGCCACAGTGAGATGTGAATGACGAATAGCCTAAATGATGTATAGTTAATCCTCTGTAGATTTACATTTAAAATTGAAATCTAGTTAATATTAAATCTTTCTTTTAACTAGAATCTAAAGTTTGGGTTTCTCTTTCATTTTTCTAAATTATAAATTTACAGGCCCTTTAAGTGTATAAAAAGATAAGTACTTGGTTGACCTGGGGTAGAGTTGTATAGAAACAGAAGGCAATTAGGAAGAAGGGAATCTTGGTGAGCAGATAGGTTTCCTAGGAATACAGGGCAGAGTTTTATCGATGGCCAGATTAAATTGGAAATGGACTATATAATCAAAATTCTGCTGCATCTCTTTGTTATCCTTTAGATGAAGAAAAATGTTGCTTAACTTACTTATAGATAGCCTAATCTCCATGGGCTTTCTACCACTACATCCTCTGCAGTGGGTTACTCAATGCTCCACAGTCAGCATCAAGTCTGTTAGTACAATAGCCATTTAAAAGCATTTCTATCTTCTAGCCCTTCTAAACAGCCCAACAGAAAACATACACACATACACAAACACACAAATAGTTCACTAGCTATTCATTTTCAGTAAACTTTTTATAATTTTAACAGTGACAGTTAAGCAAAGCTTCACTGACCTGACTTTACGTGGTTACAACTTCTTTTTCACAGTATTGAACTAAATAGAAGATACCTATTATTCCCTGTCCCTAAAATATTTCTAGGGAGAAGTGGTTCATGTTTTCAAATCTGAGTATGCTTGTTAATATTTATAAATGAAAATCTAGTATCTATCTATCATATGTCATCTATCTGTCTCTATCTATCATCTATTTAAATATCTCTATCTAAATCTAAATCTAGACACACACACACACACACACACACAGAGTTTGATATTCTGCTAATAATGTCTTCCTTTTTATTTGTTTAGCTTTTGAAACAGACTGGTTTGATACTTTTTCCAAGCAAAAAAAACACAACAACTAATAGAACATTTTCATTTCTCTGTGTCATACTAACAAGGACCATCCACACCCCACAACTTTTGACCTCTTCTACCCTGCTGTGTTCTTATCTGGGATGGTTTAATTGAAGAATTGGCTTAGAGTTATCAACATGAGATTTATATTCACCACTCTGAATTGGAGAACTTGTTTTTGGCCCCAAGTCACTTGTCTTTTTTAAGAGGGGTTCTGTTTTCTGATAGCATTAAATTTTTAAAAAATTCTGAGACAAATTACTACATCTTTGTTTTTGAGAAAATGTTATCTATTATACATTTGTTTGATAATGTGGTTAAGCCTGTAATATAAGTCGAAGATGAGTTTCTCTAAGCTTATTGAGGGCAATTTCTTTTTCTAGCATTTAAGTTCAGCAGAAGTAATTATTTATGAAAGTTTTTCCTTGGATGCCGCAAGAGTCTGTATAACTGACACCAAGGAAACGGAAGAAGAAATAATTGTTAGTGACAATTTAGAGGGCACAGAATAGAGGGATACAAAAAGCTTTTTGGAAAACATTCTAAATCACCACTGAAGCATAATTTGGCTGGTAAATATTGTGAAATAAATACACAGGTATGCTACATTTAAAAATTTTTTCCTTGTAGGAGAATATGCCCCATAAACCAAATTAAAAATTTGTAATTGTATACTGTTTATTTAAGCAAATAAAAATAGCCCAAAATTAGGTAGATATTCAAAACTTCCAGTACTATAAAGTTTCTAATAAAATTTTTTTAAAGTGTTTTGGGCTTTTTTTCTCTTTTTTTTTTTTTTTTTTTTTTTGGAAAAATTAGCTTGGCCATAAGGTATCTACATACAATTAATTTGGCATTCAAAGTACAGTAAAAGATAATATCCAAAGAGAATGCCTTAAAATGGCAAAGATTTAAAACACGGAGCAGCAACTCTAAGAACTGTAGAGAAAAACTGACAAATCTACAAATAATAATCAAAACTCTTAATATTTTTACTGGCAAAAAAAAAAAACCCAATTCTGTAAAATACTTAAAGAGGTTTACTCTGCCCCAATTGTGTGTGAACATGGCTTTTGACACAGTCCAAGGAGGTCCTGAGAGCGTATGCTCAAAATGATTGGATTACAGCTTTGTTTTATACATTTTAGGGAGAAAGAAGTTACAGGCAAAGACATATATGAATACATAAAAGGTATACATTGGTTCAGCCAAGAAGGGTGGGGCATCTCAAAGTAAGGGCTTCAAGGTCATAGACAGATTGAAAGATTTCCTGATTGAAAATTGATTGAAAGGGACAAACTCTGCTTAAAGAGAAGTCAGCAAAAGGCAATGCTTGAGTTAAGGGGGTTGTGAAAGCCAAGGTTCTAATTATGCAGATGAAAACTCTAAGTAACAACATTTAGAGAGAATAGATGGTACATGTCTCTCATGGACCTTAAAAGGTGTCAGATTGTCCAGAAAAGACCTAATAAGTGAAGAAGATTCTCTACAGAATGCAAATTTCCTTCACAAGAGATGTCTTTTCAGGGCCATTTCAAAATATATCAAAGAACATTTATTTTAAGATAAAATATTTGTATTTTCTTCAAGGCCACCTTCTGTCATGTGACAGAACTCCAACTTGAGTCAGGTTGGAATTGGGTATCTTATTACTACAGAGTCTGTTTTGACAGTCTTATGATTTCTATTTTAACGCCAATGCTGGTCAGTTGTGTCCAAACTTCAAAGGGTGAAGCATGTCTAACCTCACTTTCCATCATGGCCTGTACCAGTTTTTCAGGTTTTCTTTGGGATCCCCTTGGCCAAGAAAGGGTTTTTTTAGTTGGCAGCAGGGCTTAAGATTTCATTTTTGGTTTACACTATTTTATCAACAATTGGTAAAATGAGCAGAAAGAAAATCAATATAGTGTAAAAGATTTTAATAGCACTATCAGCCAACAAGAGAAAATTGACACAAAACACTTTATTAACAAATCAAAAGAAAGTCTCTTTTAAAGTATATATGAAGTTTTCACAAATATGGCCTATATTCTGGGCCAGTAAACAAGTCTTAATAAATTTGAAGGAATTTAAATTACATCTAATATATTCCCTCCAGCTCTTGGAAATGGAATAATATGCTTCTAAATAATCTATGAGTATGAGAAAAGTGAAAGATATTAGAAAATATTGTAAATTCAATGAAAGTAAAACCACAACAAATCAAAGTACTGCTTAGAGAAATGTATAACAATGAATATATTAATAATAAAGATAGGTCTCAAATCAATGACCTCAGCTTTCACTTTAAGAAATTGCAAAAGTAATAGCAAAAAATACAATGAATAAGAAAGACTATTTTAAAAATAAAATAGCAAAAAAAAAAAAAAAAAGAAGTGGAAAGCAGAACAGAGAAAATCAATGTAATCAAAACCTAGTTTTTTAAGACTATCAATAAAAGTAATAAACTTATAAACAAACTGGTCAGGATAAAAAGATAAAATTATAGAGGAGGGACAGTGGGAGGGTGGGGAGGGACAACATGGGGAGAAATGTCAGGTATAGGTGATGGGGGGATGGTGGTGGCAAACCTTACCGTGCCTTGAATGTACCTATGCAACAATCTTGCATAATCTGCACATGTACCCCAGAATCTAAAGTACAATAAAAAAGTAAAAAAGATAAAACTAATAAATTAACAGTATAAAAAATGAGAACAATGACATCACTTGATAGAAATAACTTTAGAAAGAATAATAAGAAAAATATTACAAACAACTTTTGTCAAAAAATTCAATAACAGATGAAATGGATAAATTCCTTTAAATACAGTAACTACCAAACTTTCCTAAAAAATAGAAATCAAGAATAATCTCATATCTATTTAATAAAGTAAATTTGTATTTAAAATAATTCTCACAAAGAAAACCTCATGCCTACATTATTTCACTAATGAATTCTATGAAACATTTAATGAATAAATAATACCAATGCTACACAAACTACTTCAGAGTATTTAAATGAATAAAATACTCACCCAATCATTATGGAATAATCTACATTATCCAAATGCCAAAACCAGAAAAACAGATTGCATGAAAAGAAAATGACAGACAATTTTTTTTGTAACTGTATTAAAAATTTCCAAACACATTATAGAAAATCAAATCTAAACAATTATAAAATTTAAGCTATAATGACCAAGTATTGTATATTCCAGGAGTGAAAGACTACTCTTATATTTGCAAACAGATTAATATAACTCAACATATTGCCAAATAAAAACCATGAGTTTATAAATAGATACAAAAAAGCACTTGACAAAATTCAGATGATTAAGAAAACACTTAATAAATGAAGACTAAGAGGAAAATTCTTCAACCCAACAAAGGGCATAAATGAAAACCCTCCAGGGAATACCATATATCAGGGTGAAAAACTGAATGCTTTCTCTAAATATCATAAACAAATTAAAGATATCTACTCTCACCACCTTCTTTTGATATTGTGTAGAAGGTTTTAGCCAGTGTAATAAGACAAGAAATAGAAAATTTATTTTAAAAATGATGGATTGGAAAGAAAGAAGTAAAATTGATTTGCCTCATGGATTATGTGATCATCTATGTAAATATTTTATTTAAATCATGTAAAAGCTTCTACAAATAATAAATTAGTTTACCAAGTCTACAACATACAAGGTGAATATACCAAAATTAATTGTATTTCTATACACAAGCAAAAAATCAGAAGTTAAGGTACATAGATCATACCAATTAAAGTAGCATCAAAATATAAATTATTTGGGAATAAATTTGCCAAATGATGAGAAAAACCTGTGCACTGAAAACTACAAAATACACATGAAAGAAACCAAAGCAACTCTTAATCAAAGGAGAGCTCTAATACTGGGTTCGAAAACATCAATATATTATTTCTTTCTAAACTGATTAATAGATTCATTGTAATCTCAATTACAATCACAACAGGTATTTTTATAAAAATTGACAATCCAATTCTAAAATTCATGTGAAAGTGCACAGAAACTAAAGCAGCCAAATGCCTCTGAATAAGGGCAATGTTAGAGAGTGAACATTACAGTAATCAAGATAGTGTGATATCAGCATAAAGATATATACACAGATAAATGATATAGAATACATATTAGAGAAGTAGACCTGTACATGTGTGGTTAATTGCTTTCAATAATAGCATAAAATTATTTTTTTGGACAAAAGATTGTCTAAATTCTGATGGAATATTTAGATAGCCATATGACAATTTCTGATAATAAAAAGTTAGAGTCATATTTCACACCACAAATAAAAATTAATACATAATTTATTATAGACCTAAGTGTAAATTACAAAATTAATACATAATGTACTATAGACCTAAGTGTAACTTATAGACCTAAGTGTATAAACTTCTAGAAGTAAACATAGGATAAAATCTTTGCCACCTTGATTGAAACAAAATTTTTTTCAACACAATGCCAAAAGAATGATCAAAAAAGGAACAGTTTGATAAATTATATTTCATCAACATTTTAAAAAATTCTTTTCCTCAAACAATCCTCTTGAGGACACGAAATGACAACCTTAGACTGGACAAAATATTTGTAAATTATATATCTGATAAAGCATTTGATATATACTGACATATACACACACATAAACTTCATATGTGTGTGTGCAAGTATGTTTGTATTCACATACTCAATAAGACAATACACTTTTTAAAAATACACGCAATATCTGAACTGACACCTCACCAAGGTATAAAAATCAATGGCAGATATGCAAACTAAAACATAATCAAAATGTTACTAATTAGGAACATGCCAGCTAAAACCACAAAGTGATGTCACTATACATCTATCAGAATGATCAAAATTAGAAAGACATGGCACTAGATATTGTCAAAAATACAGAGAAATTAAGATTCTCAGACCTTTTTAGTGAAAATATGAAGTGATATTAATGCTTTGGAAATATTTTGGCAACTTTGTATGAAGTATATGCTACCATCTGATCCCACTGTCCCACTGCTAGCTATCTACCCAAAAGAAATGAAATATTTTTTCCGCACAAAGATTAAAACAAAAATGTTTGTAGCAACTTTATTAGTAATAACTAAAAATGCAACCTTATCTTTTGTGTTGACAAGTTATGGTTGCCTGGGGATATGGTGGAAGGAAAGGGTTGCAAAGGCAATGGGAAAATTTTTGGAGTGATGAATATGTTCTTTTTCTTGGTTTTGGTAATAGTCTCTCTCTCTCTCTCTCTCTCCCTCTCACAGACACACACACAGACACACACATACACACAAAGAGTCTTTTATTGTATGGCTATAAAGGAAGACCTTACACTATGAATTAATTTAAAAAGCAGTTCAATTGGCTCAAAGTTCTGCAGCCTTTACAGGAAGCATGGTGATGGCATCTGCTTCTAGTTAGGGCCTCAGGAAGCTTACAGTAATGGCAGAAGCTGAAAGGCAACAGAGAATCATATGGCCAGAGAGGGAGTAAGAATGAGATGGGGGAGATCCTAGGCTCTTTTTAAACATCTAGGTCTCATATGAACTAACTGAATGATAACTTATTCATTACCAAGAGGATGGTGCTAAGCCATTATGAGGGATGTGCTCCCATGATCCAATCACCTCACAGTAAGCTTCACCACCAACACTGAGAATCGCATTACCTAGTTTTCTAGATAAACGCACTAGGGTTTATGAATGTTAAGATAATACTCCTATTAAATGAAAGAGCTTGAATTTGACTCCAAATTTGTTTGAATCCAAAGATTATAGCCTTTCCTCCACACCAAAATGTTAAAAACAAAGCAAAGCACTTAAATATCTGATTTTATCTCACAGTAAGATTTTTATTTTTTGCTTTCTCTTAAGGTTTAAGCCAGGAACTTATTAAAAGATCAAAATATTCCAAAACACAGCAAAAACAGGTCTTGAGTCACTGCTGTCAATATTGGCTTTACATGCCGATCCCAGTTTAAATTCTTTGCTATGCCCTCCAAGTAGATGTTTGCTCTTTTGTTCAATCAGGATCTAGGCCTGACCACCTTACTTCTCTAATTTCATTTGTTTAGGCTGGTAATGTAAACATTCCTCAGGGGTGAACATCAATGTATATTGCTGGGAAAGCAAAAATGATATGCAGAGTAAATATCAGCAGAAATAATAAGATTAGAAAAAGTCAATAAGATAGGGAGGCCATATTTAGAGATTAGATGCCCCTAAGGAAGCAAAGCAAACAGACATGAATATGGATGTGACTGATAAGTGGTGGAAGGTCAAAGTGGAATAAAATATCATTCACTGATTTCCTACCCTCTATAGCAGGAAACATGACACTAAGTTGACTCTATTTTTCTAAGTTATTTTTTATCTTTTCTCAGCCATACATACTTTCTTTTTTCAAATAATGAAAATTTTTTTAAACGTAAAAATATTGCAAATTTCAAGATTATATTAAGGTCCATTTCAATTTTGATAAAATATGGGGTCATGATAATATGATGTCTTTGTATTTAAAATTAGTTCCTAAGAAAGTTTTGTGAGATAGTTGTCTGACAGCTTAAAATTAGGTCACGTGAATTACTGCGACATGATGAAGTTAATGGTGGCACCTAGTTCTAAATTTCAGGTTTTACAATAAGCTACAAATTGTTGAGTTGTTCCATTCATACATACACATACGCATGCATGCACACACATATCCATGTGGGTGTTTTTAAAAATCTTGGATACCAGTTAAACAACATAAAAGGGAAGTTGATTGTAATTTAATATCTAGCTCTTCTGTACAGTAGGTTCATTCACTTTCATATTCCCTCTGTGAATGCAAATCATATACAGGCCAATTCTCAGCTCTAAAGAAATTTTTAAAAATATATGAAAATGATATAAACTTTGGATATGTGAAATATATCACAAATTTAGAAAAGTTTCTCTCAAATGAATTCAGCTCAAAATGATATAGCATAAAATAATACATCACAGTCTCAAAATTCTTTCTTATTTTCTTTCAACCAATACCTTTCCTTGCCACAAAGGTTACCAGTAATCTGACCTCTGCATTTTTTTAAACTTTTAAGTTCAGCGATACAAGTGCAAGTCTGTTACATAGACAAACTTGAGTCATGGGGGTTTGTTGTACAGATTATTTCTTCACTGAGGTGTTAAGCCTAGTATCCATTAGTAATTTTCCTGGTTCTTTCCCTCCTCCCACCCTCTTCTCTTTGAAAGTCTCAGTGTGTGTTGTTCCCTTCTTTATGTACATGTGTTCTCATTCGTTAGCTTCCACTTATAAGTGAGAACATGCATTATTTGGTTTTCTGTTCCTATTTTAGTTTGCTAAGCATAATGGCCTCCAGCTCCATCCATGTTCCTGCAAAAGACATGATCTTGTTCTTTTTTATGGTTGTATAATTTTCCATGGTGTATACTGACTTCTGTATTTTTATATAATTAAATAGAAAATACTCATCACCATTTTTTATAATATGACCTCCTAAGGATTTAACCTTAAATAATACAGGAATAGTCTTAGATATTTTAAATGTTACACAATATACTATTTTGTGTCTGATTCTTTCTTCGATTAATGTTATGTGTATGAGAATTTTCCAAGTTGTTAGGTGTAGCTGTAGATTAATTTTAATTTTGTACACAATCACATCTTATAAATATGCCAGTCTAAGTTTAGTGCACATTTTGGTTGTTCTGAGATTTTTGCTATTATGATGAGTATTTTGCTGTACTGTTATGACACATTCTTTTGATATTATGATTATTTGAGTATTTTGCTGCCCTGTTATGACACATTATTGTACATATCTTTCAATGAACATGAGCAGACATTGTCAATGTCTATATGCCTATTAGTATATAGACATGCGTGCCCTAAAATTTAGTTTATAATGCCTAATGGTTTTTTATACTTCTATTAGTAATTCAAGAGTATTAGTGCAAATTGAGTCATGATTCAATAAATAGAATATCCTTTCATGGTTATTATTCAAGGCACTGAATATCACTTATATTAAAATCATTTTTCACTCCAAGTTTGAGATGCTTTTCTCTGGTGGTTAGGCTCTGTGGCTATGTAGTCTCTAGTTTGTCAAGTTTCCCGAATCAGTGGCACTGTGAGATGACTTGTTCACTATGCTTCTTCTCTAGGTGGACTGTACTATTTAACTTCATCTTTAAATTTGAAATTAATTTATTTGTGCCATATAAAAGAAATTTCAGATATCATTCTGAGGAAATGACTTACCCTAAAACTTTGACATTGTTCCACTTTGGAATGGTCTACTTTACGCAAAACTTGATTATCAATCCGGCATTAGAAGGACACATAGTTATTTTTCTGATAAAAATGAGAAGTTTTCATTGTGTTGTCTCCATTATATCAAATATGTGCCTGTGATTCATCTGTGGTCTGTGCCTTTGGAACATAGATATTATTTTATTTTCAAGGATCTATGTAGGGAATCAAATTATGACATGAGTTTCATTAACACCACACTGCAAATAACTGCTTTAGGTAGCATGGTATAACAGCCTTGCAGCACACGGATTAGAGAAGTGTCAAATGCAAATGCAAGTACAGTGGTCGGTAAATGTTGATGAAAAACAAGGTTTTAAAATAAAGAAAATAAACAAAATTGGAGAATGAATATACATACCAGATCACACAATTCTAAAAACTCCCTTTAAGCAGCAGAAAAAAAAAGACAGGAAACCAAACTGGCTTATTAGACTAACTAAACTGAAGCCAGATAAGTAAGATTATTTTCATCATTAATGTTGGTAGAAGGTACAGTGAAATATTCCAAATCCATGCTGAATTTTCCAGAATCCATCAACTAAGAATAAAATGATCAGAGAGTGAAATGACAAATATGTTTGTTACAAAGGTCCTAAATTTTAGGCCCATTCAAGAGAGAATGGATTTCGTGTAAACAATGTGCACGTTTAAACCCCAATGAGTCCTAAAACTTACAAGGAATCTTCATTATTCATAAGACAATCTTTTTTTATCATAAAGGATGACATCCACTTGGACCAGTATTAAAAATGTTAGAACTTTCCACATTTTCTGAGGAATGAATAGATTATAAATTAGAGGCAAAGCCAGTTCTCTGAACTCTTCTTTCTCTGAACTCTCCTTGTCTTTCTGGAATCACACATGTATGTGCCTTGATGAATCACTTCTACTGCTTTACTCAGAGGTAACCTGTAGAGGAGCCTGAAGATATGAAATACATATTAAAGATTCTATTGATTTTATATAATCAAAAGAGCAGCAGAGAGCTCATCACTCAAAGTTGAAAGAAATAGGTTATTCTGTTTTAATGAGCTGTGATTGAAAGTTTTCCTACAGGGTATCTGTTCTCTTACAGAAGTTGAATGCAATGTCCTGTGTTTCCAGATATGATATATTTGATAGAAGTCTATTAAGAAAAGTTATGTTTAGTGTAGGATGTGGGCAATGAGCAGTAATGAGTATAATTAACATTTATAAAAATATTCCTTTTGCCAACTACTTTGCTTTTATTATGTAATCCATTTCCCCCAAAAATCCTATAACTTATAAATAAGCATTATTTTAGATAACACAGTGGAGAACCTGGTGAAAATAAAAAATAAAATGCCCAAGGAAACACATCTTACAAACTGGGGAGATAAGATTTAAATTTAGAATTTTGAGTCCTTAAGTCAATAATCTTTCTTCTGCAGAAAATCAGCTCTGCAGAGAAATGACACTTTTACTTTCATGGTAAAAATTTTCTCTATGAGACACACATCATTATTTATTAAAACAAAAGCTCTTGAAAAGTTAATTTTGGGGTAGAGCAAAAAGGGCATATATATTTTAATACTCTTCAGTGAGACAAATGATTCAGTTGTCTTTCTTATGAGGAAGAATGGCATATATGTTGAAATAAACAAGATATCAATGAGAAAGCTGATAGAAAATAAGACAGATAGTCCCTGGCTTGTCTTTCCCTGGTTTGTCTTTAATTTTCTATTAAAATAGATTGTGTATTCCTCAAAACTTCTTTTGCATCTTTGTACAAAATTGGAGAAAAGGCACCAGGGCCAGTCAAGGTGCTCAGAAGCACTGACGTAGACCACTGACATTCAACTGTGGAGTGACCACATAAGACAATGGGGGCTGAAAAGAGAGAAATGAAGATTCTCATCTAATAGCTTGCTATTAAGTCATACATAAAATTGAACTAGCTATTACACTTATCTTCTTATTTCTGGATCTCTCAGTTGTTGTCTTTTGAAAATAAGTATATGGCCTAACTTTTAAGTCTTCTATCTGACTTCATACTAGCACAGTCTTCCAAAAATCAGAATTAACTTTGAAAGTCAAAATTGTTTCATATTTGCCTAAGTGAATGGTTTTATTTCTGACTTGATTATCACTGCAGGTGAATTGATTTTGCACATAGAGGTAATCTTAAGGATGACATAAGGATCAATGAGACTAAAATGCTTTGAAGGTCTTTGAGGAAGTCAATTGTAGACTTGCTAAATGCTATTTGTCTAGTTTTTAAAAATAGGCCAGTAAATATAGTCTTACAAATGAAAAGATATAATCAATATTATATTTGTTTTCAGTGTTGCAAAGATCCTCTATAATAATCAATCGATATTTTAAATGACTTGGATATGGTCAGCATAACACAAAAACATATAAGATGCAAACTTTAAAAAGTAAAAAGTGCTATGCAGCTGAAATATGGAATTAATACCAAATACAATATGGAATTAATATAAAAAATAAATGCATATATCCATTATTTATGTGAAAACAAAGAGATGATCTTAGAAAAGGAAGAGCCATGGAAAGAATGTTAAAAGAGAAGACAGATTACAGGTCCGAACTGTAACAATTCCAGAAAAAAAATCTAAGAGTTCTCTAATTAGGTAAATGCTGTGGTGAAATTTTATATAAGGAACCCATTGACCATAATAATATACATGTGTTTTATATATATAGATATGTAAATATGTACTAATAACATGCATATTAAACCCACACTGTAGCTTTTCTAGTTCCAACTCCAGCTATAAAAAATATCTCATTTCAGAACATCAAAGTTTATCACTGTCTTAAAAGTAAGCCAGATCTCTTAAAAACAAGCTGGATTCTTCAATGTAGCCACCACCAGAACCTACACCTCTGTTTCAGGGCTTCTCATCTTAGTCCTCAGTCACAGCTACTGGGGCTAAACTCATTCGCTTGCAAGCCGGCAAAGGGAAGTCATCACCCTTTGATTGTTTTTTTCTGACAGTTTTTCTTTTCTTTTAATGTCAGCACAAGGATTATACCACATAACTACATATTTTTTCATGCAATATTCTGTTGTTTCTGTAGAACTCCACAGTGTTATGACCTATTTATTCTTGTTAGGCCTAACAAAATGTCTTTTTTGGTCACCATTTTCTATTTCTTAGAGTCACACCATTTATGAAACTATAGCAGAGGCATGACACCTCTATGCACTGATAACATACTATTAGATAATTAGTACACATTGGCTAAAACTGAATAATAGGGAGGTACACACACATACACACATACCACACTCATATATATATACATATCCCCACCTACATAGATGCATATACTCACATAAATATATTACAGGTGTACAATATATGTACACATATATTTTTGAAGCATATAATAGAGTTTCAAGAATTTATTTAATCCCAGCATCCAGTTGCAGTGAATATAGTAATGTGTCCCATGTCAACACTGGGGAAAAAACAGGCTAAATAATGTCAAATTACTTATAGTTCTATCACATGAATTTTAATATACAAAATGCCTACAAGTGTGTGTCTAAATGTGTCTGACACATTTAAAAGGTGATATGTCCTAAGTCACAGTTATGTATAATATACACCTTCTGTAGTTATGATAGTGCATTGCAAATAAAAGGAAATTTTTGATAGGCAATTTCAGTTACTTTTATTTAGCTACAGAATTTGTTGGCAATAGTACCTAGTTGATCCATGCAAAGCTGTGAGATAGGAAGGATACATACTCTTTTAATGAAACTCAAAGCTATTGTGTGAATACCTACTATAGATTCAATATTTGAATCTGGATCTGATTTCATTGTGCCAGTTTCTTAGGGCTGCCCGGTACTTTGTTAACTACTTCATATGAGGTGGTTTAAATAACAGAAATTTATTGACTCATAGTCTTGGAGGCCAAAAGTCTGAAACCAAAGTGCCAACAGGGTTGGCTGAGAATCTATGCCATGTCTCACTCCTTTTGGTGGTTTTCTGACAATCTTTGGTGTTCCTTGGCTTGTAGTTGCTTCACTCTGGACTCTGTCTTCATGTTCACGTGGCATTCTCTCTGTGTGTATATCTGTTTCCAAATTTCTTATTTTTTAAGAACACCAATTATATTGGATTTGGGGCCCACTTCCTTTTAACCTAACCAATTACATCTGCAACTATGCTATTTCCAAATGATGTCACATTCTGAGGCAGTAGGGGGTTACAACTCCAACATATAAATATTGGGAGGACACAATTCTACCTATAACAGTCAGGATTTCAGGATTCTTTCCATCATATCAATCACATGCTCTCTTGGACATCTCTATAGTGTCCAGGAAAACAAGAAATACAAAATATAATAAAACCAAGATTTAAGCAACAAAAAAACAAAAACAAGCAGCTTCTGTACACAGGTCGCAGGCATCTGGATGTGTTTCTCTGCATAGGAGGAATATTACACTCAAATTATTTAATCTAACCCACCTTTGTAACAACCTACTATATACAGCTAATTAAAACAATAACAGCAGCACCAGCAACACTAATTGTGTCTGGAACAACACATTCTGCATGTGGGAAGGAATATTAATTTTGACCCTCAATAATATCTTCTTTATGTAGATCTTTATAGTATGAAACACGCTGCCATAGGGATGGTCTCATTTCATTTCTGCAGTTACAGGGGCAGAGGCAAGGCTCATGGTGTCCTCAGTGGAAAGTGAATGAACTGAGGGTCATTGAAGTTAAAGTGCCCTGATCCACACTAAAAAGACAGCAGGAGCAGAGCAGGGGATGAGGCTTAACTCTTCAGTTTTGTTGCCCGGTTCTAGATGTCTTTCACCACCCTCTGTTATCTCTCTCCAGAAATTGGTTGAAATTCTGGGCTTTTCTTTCCTGTTCCCTTCAAATGCCATGCTTCCAATTTCCATGCTCTTGATTGTTTGTTGTTGTTTCCTCGATATATCCCTGTTCTATTCCTTTCACTTGCATTAGTTCTTGTCTTCCAAGAGTCAGTTCAAATTTCTACTTTTTCCAAAGGTCTCAGCCCATACTCATCACTTTCTTCTTAAAAACCAAAGGTATTTATACTTTGTAAAATGTAATTTTGGATCGATCACTGACTGTTCTGCTTGTTTCATAAGTCAGTTTTCCTGTACACAACCGTGTGTGCATTTTTTTCAGTACCAATTTGCTTGGCTCAGCCCCAAAAACATCAAAAACAGATTTATTTGCTAATTGATTAATTTATGTTCTATCTCTTCAACAGAATGTTTATTCATCATTGACCAGTCAAAAAATGTTAGTTTATAATAATTAAGGGAATGCTCCTGAGCTTTCATACAGATCTAACATTAACTTCACTAGTTTATGCATATTTGATGTACTAAAAGAGCTTGTATAAGAAGTTAATTTTATATACTTTCAATGAAGCAAAATAATATCAGTCATCATCTGAAGTTAATATTTAATTTATTTCTTTTCTGCGGCAATAGAGCTTATTTTAGTAAATTCATCATATTATATTTTGTTTTTATGCCCTCTTTTTGCTTCAGTTATGTCAAATAATTTTCTCATTACTGTAGTCCGATAAGAAAATACAGTACATTCTAGGGTAAAGATGCCTCATCTCATTAGTTTCATAATTAAAATTCAACAAGCAAATACGCAGGCAAACCCTTCTGGCTTCTGTGTTAGCTATGGAACTGTGACTATTTAAAGAAAATAGTACCGTATGCCATTTCAGCACCCTCCATGTATATTTGTATGCAACACATAGAGATGTGAATGAGGACATTGAAGAAAGTGTCTGATATATGGAAGTCTTTCCTTAGGGAAATGGATGATTATTGCTGTCATTCCATTTTTTGAACACATTGAGCTTTAAGGCTGTATTATATCCAGGGAGAGATTCCCAACTGGCATTTAAAGATATTTTAATAGAGACTATAAAGAAGAAATCTATATTAAAGATATAGACTTGAGAGTCATAAAAGTATAAGAGATAGCTACTATAATTCACAATAATCTATAAGATAACATGTAGAATAAGATTATTAGATTATTATAAAAGTTAAAAAGTGAGAAGTAGATTCATGCTAAAACCTCCCAATGAACTAGGTATTGATGGAACATATCTAAAAATAATAAGAGCTATTTATGACAAACCCACAGCCAATATCATACTGAATTGGCAAAAGCTTGACATATTCCCTTTAAAAACTGGCACATAACAAGGATGGCCTCTCTCACCACTCCTATTCAACATAGTATTGGAAGTTCTGGCAAGGGCAATCAGGCAAGAGAAAGAAATAAAGGGTATTCAAATAGGAAAACAGGAAGTCAAATTGTCTCTTTCCAGATGACATGATTGTATATTTAGAAAATCCCATCGTCTCAGCCCTAAATCTCCTTAAGCTGATAAGTAACTTCAGCAAAGTCTCAGGATACAAACTCAATGTGCAAAAATCACAAGCATTCCTATACACCAATAATAGAGAGCAAAATCATGAGTGAACTCCCATTCACAATTGCTACAAAGAGAATAAAA
This sequence comes from Cacajao melanocephalus, assembly GCA_963573385.1. Taxonomy (NCBI): domain Eukaryota; kingdom Metazoa; phylum Chordata; class Mammalia; order Primates; family Pitheciidae; genus Cacajao; species Cacajao melanocephalus. The sequence goes on from CAUYLG010075767.1 coordinate 24,036, forward strand.
TACGTAGGAATACAGCCCACAAGGGATGTAAAGGACCTCTTTGAGGAGAACTACAAACCACTGCTCAAGGAAATAAGAGAGGACACAAACAAATGGAAAAACATTTCATGCTCATGGATAAGAAGAATCAATATCGTGAAAATGGCCATACTGCCCAAAGTAATTGTTAGATTCAATGCTATCCCAATCAAGCTATCATTGACTTTCTTCACAGAATTAGAAAACACTACTTTAAATTTCATATGGAACCAAAAAAGAGCCCATATAGCCAAGGCAATTCCAAGCAAAAAGACAAAGCTGAAGGCATCACGCTACCCGACTTCAAACTATACAACAAGGCTACATTATGCTACAGTAACCAAAACAGCATGGTGCTGGTACCAAAGCAGATATATAACAGAACAGAGGCCTCAGAAATAACACAACACATCTACAACGCCCTGATCTTTGACAAACCTGACAAAAACAAGCAATGGGGAAAAGAATCCCTATTTAATAAACGGTGTTGGAAAAACTAGCTAGCCATATGCAGAAAGCTGAAACTGGACCCCTTCCTTACACTTTATACAAAAATTAACTCAAGATGAATTAAAGACTTAAACATAAGACCTAACATTGCCTAGAAGAAAACCTAGGCAATACCATTCAGGACATAGGCGTAGGCAAAGATTTCATGACTAAAGCACCAAAAGCAATGGCAACAAAAACCAAAATAGACAAACAGGATATAATTAAACTAAAGAGATTCTGCACAGCAAAAGAAACTATCCTCAGAGTGAACAGGCAACCTACAGAATGGAAGAAAATTTTTGCAATCTGTCCATTTGACAAAGGGCTAATATCCAGAATCTACAAGGAATTTAAACTAACAAACATATAAAGCAAAAACAAACAGCATATCAGAAAGTGGGTGAAGGATAGGAGCAGACACGTCTCAAAAGAAGATATTTATGTGGTAAACAAACATGAAAAAAAGCTCATAACTACTGGTAACTAGAGAAATACAAATCAAAACCACAATAATATATCATCTTACACTGGATAGAATGGCAATCATTAAAAAGTCAGGAAACAACAGATGCTGGAGAGGATGTAGAGAAACAGAAATGCTTTTACACTGTTCATGGGAAAGCAAATTAGTTTAACCATTGTGTGGCAATTCCTCAAGGATCTAGAATGAGAAATATCATTTGACCCAGCAATCTCATTACTGGGTATATACGCAAAGGATTATAAATTATTCTACTATGAAGACACATGCACACGTGCATAGTAGAATAAAGACTTGGAACCAACCCAAATGTCCATAAATGATAGACTAGATGAAGAAAATGTGGCACATATACACCAGGGAATACTATGCAGCCATAAAAGAGGTTGAGTTCATGTCCTTAGCAGAGACATGGATGAAGCTAGAAACCATCATTCTCAGCAAACTAACACAGGAACAGAAAACCAAACACCACATGTTCTTACTCATAAGTGGGAGTTGAACAACGAGAACACATGGACCCTCAGAAGGAAACATTATACATTGGGGCTTGTTGGGGGCTGAGGGGAAGGGAGGTGATAGCATTAGGAGAAATATCTAATGTAGATGAAGAGTTGATAGGTGCAGCAAACCACCATGGCGCATGTATACCTATGTAATAAACCTGCACATTCTGGACCTATATCCCAAAACTTAAAGTATAATAATAACAGTAATTGGGAAGGAGAAAAGAACATAAAAAATATTTGCTTAAAATTAGCTATTTCAATTATGCTAAAATAAACATGGGACTACAGATTTCTCTTTGAGATACTGATTTTATTTCCTTTGGATGTATACCCAGAAGTGGAATGGATAGATCATAAGGTACTTCTCTTTTTAATTTTTTGAGAACCCTTTGTACTGTTTTCCAGGATGGCTGTCCCAATTTACATTCCCACTAACAGTGTACTAGGGGTCCCTTTTCTTCACATCCTTGACAACACTTTTTATCTTTTGTCTTTTTAATAATAGCCATTCTAACAGGTGTGAGTGATGTCCCATTGTGGTTTTGATTTACATTTCCTTGATGATTAATGAAGTTCAGAACCTTTTAATATACCTTTTGGTTATTTGTATGTCTTCTTCTGAGAAATATCTATTCAAGGCCTTTGAACATTTTTTAATGAGCTTACATATTTTTCTCCTTCTTATTGAATTGTAGGAGTCTTATATACTAACCTCTTATCTGATGTACGGTTTGCAAATATTTTTTTCAATTCCATAGGTTGCCTTTTTATTCTTGATTCCTTTTCTGTGCAGAAGCTTTTTAGTTTGTAATCCCAATTGTCTATTATTGCTTTTGTTGCCTGTGCTTTTGGTACATTATCCAAAAAATCAATACCCAGACCAAGGTCAAGAAGAGTTTACCATCTGTTTTCTACTACTTATTTCATGGTTTTAGGTCTTAAGTTTTAGTCTTTAACCCATTTTGGGTTGAGTTTTTTTGTATGGTGTGAGGTAAAGGTTCAGTTTTATTGTTCTGCATGTGGCTATCCATATTTGACAACATGGATTAACCTAAAACATTACGCTAATGAAATGAGACATATGCAGAAAGACATATGTATGACTTGACCTTGCATATGGTGTCTAAAATAACCAATCTCACAGAGAGTACAATGGTGGTTATCAGAGGTTGGAAGGGAAATGGGGAGATGTTGGTGAATGTGTAAAAACTTTCAGTTATAAAAGATAAGTTCTGGAGATACAGTGTATAATAATATTACCATACTTAGTAATATTATATTGCATACTTGATATTTGCTAAGAAAGGTGATCTTAAGTGATCCCACTGCAAAAAAAAAAAAAAAAAAAAGGAGGAGGAAAAGGAGAGGTAGAAGGGGGAAGAGAGTAATAAGAAAAGGACAAGGGAAAGAAAATAGTAACTGTTTGAGGTGATGGTTATGTTAAGTAGCTTGATTGTGGTGAATTTTCACAATGTATATGTGTAGTAAATCATCAGTTTGTTCACCTTAAATATATATAATTAAAAATTATTGGCTAAACTTAAATAAAGCTGGGAATAATAAAATTAGCTATTTGGGAAAACAGACAAAGTGCTGCAACTGGAATGACACTTATAAAAAAATGGAGGTAACTTCTCCTCTTTTTCTTTGTGATATATGAGTGATTTGAATTAGAATAAGGATCCAGACAGTAGATACAGTATACGGGACACTGTGGTGTACCCACAAGTACCAGAAGTGTTGGCTGCCAAAACTCAAAACTGAGTCTTCCTTCATAATTTGTGGTTGGCTGAAGGGAGTTTACTTGCCAAGATTACATCCATTTCCTTGGGGCAGCCTGCATTCCATGACTGATTAATGAAGGGGAGAAATTTAGCACCTTACCTCAACTGGGACAACTTTGAAAGGCCACCTCAACACTAGAGCATCTACAAAATATGTTGAAGCTTTGTGGCCAATGCATTGCAATTTAATTTATCATACTCTTTAACCCTGCTTGCTTCCGTTTTCATACATGTTAATCTCAGAGAAGGACTTTAAAAACTTTCTGAATACATTTCCCAGAATTTCAAGGTCCTTTCCTGGGAAGCTCAAATTATGAGAGACAGACACACACACACACACACACACACACACACACACACACACACACTCACACACACATGCACACAAGAGAAAAAGGACAATTGGCAAAAGGGTGCAAAATCAGAAGCACAGACAGAATAATTAGTTAACCTGAAGGATATACACTTCTTTTGAAATTTAAGTAAAAAGACTTGAGAATGTGAGGATAAATAATGCAATAGAAAGTTGAAGATGTTTGTGCCTGAGAAGCTTAATTTGTATTTCCTATGCAGTTGACAGTCAGTTCTTTCATTAACATAGAGGCGGATACATTTGAGGTTTGAGGAAAGTTACACATTTTGATATGGTAGGTATTCAGAATGGAAAAGAAAGGTGGCCAGGACGGGCAGAATGATTGCTAAGATTAATGCTGAGGGAAAAATTGATGTTGGAAAGCATATAGTATTGAAAAGAGCAAAGATATTAAATGTTGACCTAGTTATTTCACATGAATTCATTAATCTGAGTTTCAGTCTTAATAGAACATTTTGAACGGTAATACCAGCACTTCTTACTTCATAGAATTGTCATGATTGATCAAATACTGTATGTTAAAGTACATTTTAATAAATTATAAAAGCTGAATGTATGTTAACAGTTGTTTTAGTTAATGTAAAGAAATATCAACTAGTGTTGGAAAAGAAATTGAACATACAGAGAATTCGAAAGTGTAAAATCTTAACCACATTAATATAAAAACTTCAAAGACCTGTGCTCTGAAGTGTAACCCATTGCCCACTTATATAAAACCTCTACCCAGTCTTTCAAATTTTAAGTTGTAAAAAAGCTTTGTAAGGATGATTTATAACTGGCTACCTTTTGAAAAAGGGTACCCAAGGGTAGATCAATGAACTCTAATAGAACCCACTTATTACTATACTAAGTGCAATGATTATCCTTGTTATTTGATTTTATTCTTCCTCAAATCTCAGGATTCAAATAGTCTTTGATTGGTCTGTCTTGTCTTGGCCTGAGGCACAGCTATGCAAGTCAATAGAGTCTGAATATTTTTTTCTACTTGTCTTGGTCATATTATGATAATTGATCCCATTATACCTCTGTTCCATTTGCTCTCTGAAAACCTCCCCAGGATGCACAGTTCTGAACTGCAGGGATATAGTCAGCATACTGGCTCCCTTTGTTACTGATCTGGGAGATTTTCTCAGTACAATGCAAAATTTTAAAAATCACATATTTGAAAGGGGCAAAATAAGTTATAAAATGGCATGTAGTTTGGCTTACAGGTATAGACTACTTACATTTCCAAATGCAGAGAAAGGAAACATAATAAATAGTGCACTGCAAATCTGCATTGGGCCAAATTTTTGAAAAAGCCATTGCATTAGTCAGGGTTCCCCAATGAAACAGAATATGTATAGAATTGAATACTTATAGATAAATTGTCACAGTTATGGCAATGTCTTATAGGAGATATAAAGAGGTATCTATACCCAGGAAGATATTTGCTGTAAGGTAGCGGCTCATGGAATTACGGAGGCTGAGGAGCTCCACAGTCTGCAACCTAGAGACCCTGAAAAATGCAGATTGAAGGCCTGAGAAATGGAGATCTAATGATACCGATTCCAGTCTAGGTCTGCAATCCTGAGAGCCAGGAGTGTCATGGGCAGAAGATCAATGTTCAGCTCAAGAAGTCAGGCAGAGTGAGTTCAGCCTTCCTCAGTTTTTTGTTCTGTTTCAGTCTTTAATGGATTTGATGGTGTCTGCTTGCATTGGGGAAAGCCACCTGCTTTATTTTGTGTATTGATTTAAATGCTATTTCTTTCAGAAACACCCTCATAAACACACTCAGCAATCATGTTTAACCAGTTATCTGGGTATCCTATGGCTTAGTCATGTTGACACACATCATTTATTGTTACCATTATGCATACCTCTGTCCACATGCACACAAAAACTCACATACTCTTTATAGTCTCTTGCATGCTGGAAAACACAAAGTAGGTAAATTTTAGTTTTTAATGCCAAGTTTTCAAAGATAAGCTGATTTTGATAGCTTTTCTTTCTTTCTTTCTTTCCTTTCTCCAGGAAACCAGTCCTCATCTCATTTAAACATGTATACTCACCAAAAGTCAAGGCCTCTCAAATGATGTGTAATAGTAATCAGGGAAGGGCAAGAGTTAGTAATCTTTGGAAGATTTATTAAAAGAGTGGTGACCCTGTTTAGATTCTGGCTAAAATAAATGAATTAGCAAATGTGTGTGTGTGTGTGTGTGTGTGTGTGTGTGTTTTACCTGAATATCATTACTTCTGTAATATAACTATTTATTACTTAACATAGCTAAAAATAAAATATTTTTCTAGGGTTTAAGCAATGTTCAATAAAAGCTTCCAGTTGTTCACAAAACCATGAGTAGTAAAGCTTAAAGTATTTCTTAGGAAAATCAAGGTTGCTATGTAATTCTATAAGAGGATGATATTAGGTTTGTTCTTATTATATGTTGATAGTGCACTGAGTTCAGAAATGCTAGGTGAATAGCATTTTGTTATAAAGTTAAAGAAATATGTGTTTTTACATATGCCACCAACTAGTGCTTAATTGTTGATGTAATTATACTCTGCAATAGTCAGTCAGGAAAGTGTGGAAGGGCCTATGACACTGTGAGACAGCAAAAACAGAAGGAAATAACAGATGCTGTTAGAATCCAGGATAAACTATATGAAGAATAGTGAGAACCACAAGGCTATGATCTGCCTTTAAGGTGGTTAAGAGTCAGAGCCCTGCTCATGTGTGAGTTTTCTAAGAGGCTCTCTCATCCGTGCACCAAATTCTGACAATTTAGTCAAAATTTATCACTCTTTAATTTGCCCTACTACTGAACTTTTTATACCTCAATTAAGTTCCTATTTTATTTGATTCTTTGTACTTACTGTTGCACATGCCTCTAATCAATTAATGAAAAGCAGCACAGCATAGCACAAAAGAGCATGGGATATTGATCAGTGTGCCTGGGTTTCTATCCTGGTTCTAAATGCTGACAAGTCCTGTGTTTTGAACAAGTCAGTTAATCATCAAATCCCTCAATCCGCTTCTCTGTAAAATGGGGATAGTAAGAGTATCTACCATGTGTTACTGTTTTAAGAAATAAATGTGTTATTTTACAAGTAGTATATAGAATAACATTTGGCACACCACAATATGTACTTGCTATTATTGTATTAGATTGAGTATTTAAAATTTTCTATTCTTCCCAACCAGACAAACTGGGTATGCTATTTGATCAAAGAAAACTAGCATAGACTTATTAAAAAAATAAAATCAATTATTAATATTATAGTCTATATTATTTTAACTCTAGTCTATTACTAATAGAGTATCTGCCAAGAAAAAAGTAGCCTTGAGAGGGTATTTTTCAGCTCATCCTTTAAATAAGGGCTACAGAAAAACAAGACTACATAAACCAAATTCCTTTTTTTTTTTTTTTGGTGTTCAATTTGCTTCTCCTCTGGGGATTCAGAAACTAGAGTATATCTTCAGAGACTCACATAAAACATGAAAAAAAATTCATCTAAATAATGTCAGCAATAGAGCCCCAAAACTGGCCAAATTACTTATTCTAAATTCATGTGCAAAAATATTCATTCAAGTATAATTTATTAAGTGTCTCGTACTTGTCAAGTACTTTGTCAGGAAATGAATTTAATTTCATTTAAATTAAAAATTTAGAAATTTTTTTTCCTCTTTCAAATTTGAGAAAAAAAAATCACATTGGGATGGCTGACATAATTGTAGAAACAAAAGATGATAGAAGTTTGAAAAATAATTTTAAAAAACGATTAGAATGACAGAGTTCTAAGCTAGTAAGTGCAGACTAGAGAACTTGAAAGAAAGGAATGCTGGATAATTCTTTTAAAAGTAGTTGTAATTGGTTTCACTAAGCTAATTATTTGAGGTTGGACTTTGAAAAATTGCATGGATTTCAGTAGGTGATCAAATAGGTGGAATTCCAGAATGCAGAGATCATATCAACAAAGGTTCAGAATAGAAGAGAGGAGGTGTCCCTAGAATCACTGTGAAATTTTAAAAATTCAGTGGAAATGGAATACAGCATGCCCTGAAAACCTTGCTAAGACTTTCTTCCATCGGTAATAGGGAACTATAGAAAACTATTGAGAGCATGAGTTCAAGAATTTAGAGGGGATTCTGGAAATACAATTCTGGTAGCAGGGTGAGTATATATTAGAAAAACACGTACATTCGATTAAGAAAATGCAGCTAGGGCTGGGCGCAGTCGCTCATGCCTGTAATCCCAGCACTTTGGAAAGCTGAGGTGGGTGAATCACCTGAGGTTGGGAGTTTGAGACCAGCCTGATCAACATGGAGAAAACTTATCTCTACTAAAAATACAAAATTAGCCAGGCATCGTGGTGCATGCCTGTAATTCCAGCTACTCGGGGGCTGAGGCAGGAGAATCACTTGAACCTGGGAGGCAGAGGGTGTGGTGAGCCGAGATCATGCCATTGCACTCCAGCCTGGGCAACAGGAGGGAAACTCCAGCTCAAAAAAAAAAAAAAAAAGTAAAGAAAATTTAGTTAGAAGTTCACAGTTAGCATTAACCCAGAGAAGTATGAGAGCCTAGAGAAGATAATAATAGTAGGAATAGGCTGAAATTTGGCCAGTGTGGGGTTCTATTACTGACATCATTTAGATGGATGGCTTTGTTTTATGATTTATCGGAGTGTGTGAAGATACACTCTAGCTTCTATAGCCCCAGATGAAAAAGAAGTTGAATACCAGAAAAATAAGATTGATTTATGTAGTCTTATTTATTCCATATATCTCTTATTTAGAAGCTGGGCTGAAAAACATTCTAGTAGTAGTAGGAATAGACTGAAAGATTTGAGAGAGACTGATTTGAAATATAAAATGAAAGTTCTGAGTGTGGAAGCAAGATAAAGTTGTCTTTGAGGTTTCTTGTTTTCATCATAAGAAAGAAAATGATAACATTCATTAAGATGGGGAAGACTGGAGGATGGAAACTTTTAAGGGAATGAGGGTAATAATTTTAGTTTTAGGAAGTTAGATGTTTGGTTTGCAAGGGAAGATAATGAGACAGTAACCAAAAGACACCTGGTTTTGTGAATTTAGGGCTCAGTAAAGAGGGTGGAGCAAGAGAAAGATAGCCGAAGTCTAATGGTGTTGTTTGAAACCACAGAAGTAAACAGGACTACCAAGAGCTGGAGGGGCAAAGAGGAGAAGACATATCTTTACTGTTGATTGTATTCAACACATGATACTAGACTCATTAGCTATATTATTTAATGAAGGTCAAGGACACAGATGTAAACACAAAATAAAGCAACATTCATTGCATGAATAGCAATGTCAAATGTTGCACAGATATTGGGTAGAGTGAAGACCTGACACATTGGAATTGGCAGTTAGGATGTTTGTTCTGAATTTATTTGATTGATTCCACTTTCTAGAAACAATTAGTAGTTGTAAGAACATCAACTGATTATTTTATTTTACATCCTTCTTGTTGTTCCTGCCAGTATGATCTTGAGAAGTCGAATGAAGAACTACAAAGCCATCTAATATTAGATATGTACCATTTAACTCATGTCTGTATCTGTCTGGTACTGATTATGTTTCCTGTGTCAAGTCAGGTGATTGGGATTCCAACTGTTAGTATTAATTGCTATTGTTGCAGAGTCTGTTACAAGCGATACTGGAGCAGGAGTAAATCCAAGCGAGGGGAAAGAGAAAAGGGAGTTGGATCTTACTTAATATTTAGTCAAGTATTATTTCCCTTTAGATGCATAGGGAGCAGTCATAGTCCTGTGCCTTTAAAAATGATTTACTTCTTGTTCCTTTCTGAAATTTTATATTCCTCGTAGAGTTTATGCCATATTAGAAAAGACACTTGGTGGCTAGTGTCTCTCTTGTGGATGACTGCTAGTAATTATCTTTTTGTCTACATAGTTGGCAAAAGTTAAAGTGCCATTGGTTAATCTCCTGTATTCTTTGTTAAAAGGGGATATGAAGTGGATGGTTGACAATACACACAGTCTCCTTGTCTTCAGCAAGAAGTGAAGATGCAGGAGGAGAAACGGTATAAACTACTTTCCTTTGCCTCTCTCAGGAATAAACCAAGGATACCCTCTTCTTATCAAGGCCAATTTCAATCTATCAAGAGTTTAACAAACTATTTGCAAAAATCTAAGCATTTAACAATTAGTTCTAGCAAGCCATGCAAGCTAGCAGCGTGTGTGTGTGTGTGTGTGTGTGTGTGTGTGCGTGTGTGTGCACGTGCATGTGTGTAGGTCCGAGAACTTGGTGTATTATTTTTGGTAGAATATTTACCATTTTTAAGACTTATTATTGTCATTTTTATGTTTCTTTCTTGCACTTATGAGTACACTGAAAATAGAAAAATAACTATCAGTATCATAACAATCTTTGTTTTATCCCTTTTTTTTGACCTCTTAGAGGTAATGGTGGTCCTTCTCTGCTCCCAAGTCAAAGGAAAAGGATGGGCTCTGAAGACCAAATTTCATGTTTATTTCCTCTTCAAAACACATGTAAATGGATTATCTGAATTCTTTTTATTTCTTAATAAAGCTACATTATGCCCTTATTTATTTTGTTTTAGGCTAAATTAGGGTATTTGTCATGTTGGGTCGAATATTTTAGGGCACGTTAAATTAAAAGAAGTGTGTGTGGTCCCAAACCCCAAAATTGACCTTGCAATTCAGAAGTAAAGATACAACTAAAAAATTAAGAAAAAATCAAAGAATTGCACCTTTCAATTTTTTTTTTTTGTAAATAGCAGCCTAAGAATGAATTAATGAGTACTGTAATCTTTTAATTTGTAGCTTAAAACAATCCACTGCCAAATGTAACTATGCATGAGAATAATAATTACATGAAATCATTGTAAAGAGTGTCTTAAAAACTACAGTTACAATGAGGTGCTATTATTTTTAAAATTTGATTTTTTATCAAGCAATATTTTATCATGCAACACAAAATGTGTAAAGGGATATTGGATTAATCTTTTTTATTAATGTTCATATCACAGACTTTATTATTAATATAGTGTATTATTTTATTACTGCTAACGGTTCACTGGCTTTCTTAATAGTGTGTAAAGATGATTTTTATAATCATCAGTTGCTACACATTTGGGATTTCAGAACTGCTTCTCTTACTTTCAATTTTGCTGAGCTACAAATATATATATATATATATATATATATATATATATATATATATATAATTAAAGCTTTTGCGGTTTTCCTCATTCAAACTTCCACTTACCTTAAGATACTGCTAGTGTTAAACCAGTACTCTGTAATATTCTTTTGCGACTTTCCTAGTTTTAGTTTCTAGTGATCTATGTATCACACATAATTACTTAAATAGAGATAACACCATGTCTGGAGGGTAAAGTTTCTTGGTAATATAAACTCTGTCATGTTTTAATAACTTGCGATTTAAGAACTAATTCTTTTTGGCTCTTCTTTCTTTAGTGAATAGATGTGGTGATCACAAACAGTGAAATATTTAAAAGTGAATATATTAATGATGTCTGTGAGAGTGCTACTTGTTAGGCATGTTGTGATCAGTGTTATTTCAGTGAATGAATGTGGTGACCACACTGTAATGCATATATAAAAGATGTTTCAGAGACTGCTATATTGAATGGCAAAAAGTTGAAGCTTTTCCTCTATGATTAGGAACATGGAAAGGATACTCTCTTCTTACCACTTTTATTTAACATAGTACTGCAATTCCTAGCCAAACCAATTAGGCAAGACAAAGAAATAAAAAGCTCCAAAATGGAAAAGAAGAAGTTAAATTGTTCCTGTTTACAAATGATATAATCTTATACATGAAAAACCCTAAAGACTCCCCATTACAAACCTTTAGAAAAACTAAATTAATTCAAGAAAGTTTCAGGATACAAAATAAACATATAGAAATCAGCTGCAGGCTGGGCACGGTGGCTCACACCTGTGATCCCAGCACTTTTGGAAGCTGATGCAGGTTGATCAACTGAGGTCAGGAGTTTGAGACAAGCATGACCAACGTGGTGAAACCCTGTCTCTACCAAAAGTACAAAAAATTAGCCAGGCATAGTGGTGGACACCTGTATTCCCAGCTACTCAGGAGGCTGTGGCAGGAGAATCACTTGAACCCAGGAGAGGGAGGTTGCAGTGAGCTGAGATCGAGCCATTGCACTCCAGCCTGGCCAGCAAGAGTGAAACTCCATCCCCCTGCCAAAAAAAAAAAAAAAAGAAAGAAAGAAAATTAGCTGCATTTATGTATACCAGTAATGGAGTATCAGCAAAAGAAATCAAGAAAATAATCCCATTTACAGTTGCATCAAAATTTGAATAAATTTAACTCAGGATATGAAAGACCTGTAAATTTAAAACTATAAAATATTTTTGAAAGAAACTGAAGAAGATATGAATAAATGGAAAGATATTTTGTGTTCGTGGATAAGCTCTTTTGATAGACACTTCCACTGTTGAGTGTCTGATGATGTCTTGGGAAGATGAAAAAGCAGCTAACACACAGGGCATTTTTTTCCTGTGTCTCATTTTAAAGCTTTCAGAACTAAGTAGACAGATTGGATGGTGGGGATTTAGAATTACAATCAGAAATTTTACCTTCCCTCATCTTCACACAACCAGGATTTTGTGGATTACTTGATGAGCCACAGTTAAAGAAATCTCTGCTAAACGCTAACCAAAATACAAGCAAAGTCTATCTGTCATTCCCTAATCTTGACTCAGGGTAATGGCAAAAAATATCTCTTGGCACATTGCCTTGTCACATTATCATAGGAACACATTAATAATAAAAATTTTGACAGCTTATTTGCTTTAAAGAGTAAGTATTTACAAAACTAATCTTGATTAGTTTAAATATGTGTCTTTAGTGCTAGCTTGTTTTGTGTGTGTATCTGTCTGTCTGTCTGTTTGTGTATGTGTATATACAACTTTCAGTTTTCTGAAATCATTTACCTTTCCTAAATAATCAGAATCATCTTAACCTCTGTCTGGTTTGGCAAATAGGAAGGTCATGTGATGTACTCTGAAAATCTCATTACGCAACACTTCTGAATGTCTTGAATTTCATGTCAAAAAGCTAAGGAATTAAGCTTCTTGTCTTTCATAAATGTTCTCAGGTTTGGTAAAATATGACAAATGATAGATTTGTTGTTAAGGAATGTGTGCCATTGACACAACCTATCTCTTTTTAAATAGTGAGATATTTCTTAAATTGCTTGGAAATTTACTAAATTCATTACTGAACAACTAAGAATAGCTATGATGCATTTGTTAAATATTTAATAAAGAAAAGGGAAATAAAGTTGAAATTACCTAGTGGGGAAACAGGATACCTTTAAGCAGCCAGAGTTTCTTACTAATATTTTCTTTGAATAATTCATTTTCCTGCTATCATCCATAATCTAAAAATGTATTCAAATTCTACAAAATGTTTTATCTTTAATAAAAGCATAGCAAAAGACAGAGCTTTATATGGGATAAGTACTTGATGTTGGTTTAATGTCTCACTTAAGATTACATATTCTCACTTGTTAATTCTATCACATCCCTCTTATAAAACAAAATATCTTTGCAGCATAGCACACTTATAATCTTGTTCAATATACGGTTATTTTTATCCAAGAATAGGATTACCTCAAGTACAATTTGTTTGTATTCCAGGTACACATTGTATATACGATACAGTCTCCTCTTACTTAACTTGGCATGGGTTTCAAAGATTAAAAAACTTGATGAGCATTTGTATTTTTATTATTGGACAGTTCTTTATTTCCCTTCCTTTTTTTTTTTTTTTTTCTGGGGTCATCTCACTTCTGCCTCTGGCATTTTGTTGATTCTTTCTCGCTCTTTCTGTCTGTCTGTCTGTCTGTCTCGCTCTCTCTCTCTCTCTCTCACACACACACACACACACTCTCTCTCTCTCTCTCTCTCTCTCTTACTTCTTGGTTCCTTGGAAACACTGCTTCTTGCTCCTCTAACTATACACTGTTACTGTCCATGTCTCCTGAATTGTTGTTCATTATACTTTGCAATTGTCCCTGATTCTGGTCACTTTTAATTTTTTGGTTGTCCTAACATGGACATTTCATTTCTGAAAGCACTTTATGCATCATTCAATGACTAGAATATAGAAATTCTTCAGTAAATGTTGTTATTGGTATTGTTACTATTATTACTATTTTTATAGTTAGGTTTTTCTTTATTTTTTCTCTTGTCCTTACTGCTCTCACTATCACTAACGCCTCGTTTTGTGGATTTTGCCAAGACACTTTAAAGTACTTCTAAATTCTCCCATGTCTTCCCAACACACACGGGTATTCACACGCATAATCAGAAACACGTATTTATGTGCACATAACTGTTTAATTACATTCTATGCTCTTTATATGCTTACATCAGGCTAACAGGTTTCTGACCAAAATAGATTATCATTTTTAAATTAGCCCATCACATAATTCCATATACAACAATGATATCCAAGTAGAAGTTGTGAAAATTTTATTTCATCATTAGAAGCTCTATTCGTTCAGCTACCACTCTTCATCTGTCACCCAGTTTTAACCACAGTTAGTTAATGTCTTATGTAGAATAATTAACAGTTATATTATCTATCTACTTTCCTACATATCTATCTAATATAGAAACCACACTGTGCCAGGTAGGTCATATGATTCACTTGACTTGTAAAAATTAAATTTAATGATTTTGGTTTAAGACTTTACATCTTCATAGTAGGCACCTTCAATTAAGGTTTGTAGATTTCCAATTGTGTCCGAGGCATGGGGATAGGGTTTTTAATCATATGAAGGGATTTTAGTGTATGGAGAATAACATTCCCTATAATTTGTACTCTGTTTAATGCTTAAAGTATTAATTTTTTCAACATTTAATATTACTATTTTCTAGGTCTAAATTTCTTATCCCTGGAAAATTCATATGAGACTTTGTCCCCAATAGTATTAAGATGTGGGACCTTAAGGAGGAGATTAGGTTGTGTTGGCAGATTCCTGAAGAATGGGATTTGTGCTCTTATAAAAGAGGCTTAAGAAAGTTAGTTTGCCCCTTTTACCACATGAGAACAAAGAAGGTAACATCTGTGAGGAACAGGCCCTTAGCAGACACCAAATCTGCTGGTGCCTTAATCTTGGACTTTCCGGCCTCCACAACTATGAACAACAAATTTCTCTTGTTTATGTTACCTAGTCTAAGAAATTTTGTAACAGCAGCCTGAACTTACAAGAACATAACTCATACATGAATCTTATACACTGTACATATTATAAATCAAGCACTATTCAATTTTTTTTTTGAGATGGAGTCTCCCACTGTCACCTAGATTAGAGTACAGTGGTAAGATCTTGGCTCATTGCAACCTCCACCTCCTGGGTTCAATTAATTCTCTGCCTCAGCCTCCCCAGTAGCTGAGATTACAGGCACCTGCCACCATACCTGCCTAATTTTTGTATTTTTTTTTTTTTAGTAGAGTCAGGGTTTCACCATCTTGGCCAGGCTGATCTTGAACTCCTGACCTTGTGATCCACCCACCTGGGCCTCCCAAAGTGCTGGGATTACAGGAGTGAGCCACTGCATCCAGCACACTATTCAATATTTTTAAAATATTGCAAGCATAGTCAAATCCTGTAAGATAAGTGGCTTTTATCCCTAATTACACAATTGAGTTATATAGAAAAATTTTTTAAAAATTCCAAAGCTCTATTCTCAAGCTCAGAAATTCTTATTTAATTTTTTTGTGTATTACTATTTTCATAATTTTCCCAAATAATTCCATGATGCAGTTAAAACCGAGAATTGTTGCTCCAAATATTTTAATAAATTTGGAGTTTTGCTTAACTTACATAAACTTTCACACATTTTTTTCAGTAATTCTAAAATACACCATGATTTATTTAACACAGTGCCTAATAAATATAATATTAATTATTGATACTTTTTAATTAATTGTATTATTTTCTACTTATGTGTTAGAATTACAGGACATTTATTTATACAACTACCTGGGTTAGAGAAATATTCATAGCTCTAAAAGGAAAATATATTTTCTCAACCCAGTCAACATTATACTCTCCGGATTAATGATAGTTTGACTATTGATTGAGACAATCAATTTATTGGAAGATAAAAACTTCAAAATGATTAACATCCATATAAATCTTTATTGTGCTGGGCTTATGAACATGAACGTCAGTGAAGTGTTCTAACCTAACTACCCATCCGTCACTCACATGTCCATCTGTCTCTTCTCAGTGTGTATCTTTTGCATTTACATTAGTTATGCTTTAGTTGCATCTCATTCCAATTACTAGGTCATCCAGATGTTTATATTTTAGAAGCCGAATAGCTGAGGCCACACACCCAGCCGTTGTCATGGAACACTTACTAAGTCACACCATTAGACTCATTTTCTATATGGATAATTTCCTATGCTTATTCTGATTAGTACCACTTATTTTGGCCAGAGCTTATCTTTTTTCCAATTTTTAATCTTTTTTGAACTTTTTAATAGTTATGTTATCTGTATATATGCCATTACAGACATAAAGACAAATGTGTATCTATCCATGATAAATCTACTAAAACAAAATATATATATATATATTTCATTACTTATTAAAACTTGTAATTACTTGACAAAGACTTATTACAATGATATGGTTAGACTTTGTGTCCCCCACCCATATCTCATCTTGAATCGTAATCCCCATAATCTTCACAGTTACAGAAAGAGACCAGGTGAAGGTAATTGAAACATGGGGGCAGTTTCTCCATGCTATTCTTGTGATAGTGTGTGAGTTCTCATGAGAGCTGATGGTTTTATAAGCATCTGGCGTTTCCCCTGTTGGACTCACTCTGTTCTGCCACCCTGTGAAAAAGGTGCCTGCTTCTCCTTTACCTTCATCACAATTGTAAGTTTCCTGAAGCTTCCCCAGGAATGCAGAACTGTAAGTCAGTAAACTTTTTTCCTTTATAAATTACTCAATCTCGGGTATTTCTTCATCACAGTGTGAGAATGGACTCATACACACAAACTACTGTTACAATCTTCCTTTTTTATCAATAACATTTGAAATAACATAATAACTAATGTTTCGTTTGTCTGTCATTATGTTTTAGAACTTCCACAGATTTTACTGGCAGTGGAGATATTTATTGTACATTTGGATATCAGGTAAAAATGTTCATAAATAAAATGTAACACAGTAAATGGTCAAGCATGTTATTAAAAAAAACCTCTGAGCAGGAGTAAAATAAACAATATGCAAAAATTATCATAAACTAAACAAATTTTTCATGTTACAATGTTTCCATATACGGAAAAAGCAGTTCTCATGAATTTGGCAGATTACTGCATGGCCAGGATGGGTTCCCCCTCACAATTCTCCAGCTTCATTTTAAGTGGACTCATTTCTCAATCATAGTTACATTGATACATTTACCTCAATTAAAAACAATAGCATAAAATGATTAAGCCACCAGGAAGCTCTATTCTGAGGAGACAAGGTAGTAAAAGCAATGTACACATGTCTTCTAAGAGATCTTGGGCAGAGTTTCACTAAATATAATCTTATGAAATCATTAAGAAGGTAATGAAAGCAGTTTTAAGAAATTTAAATCAAGCTAAAAGCAACAAAAAGAAACAAGTAAATGAAATTAACTTCAAGTCATTGGCCCATGGCAAATTCTCACATAATAATGCTTTCCTCTAGGTTCATTAAATAAAAAAGAAGATTTTTAAAAATTGCAAAATTAAAATAGTTGGCAGTTTTGCTGCAGTTTAGGGGCAAAGTTCTCAATATGATTTACAAATTAATTAAATAAATGCTTGGCAACACTAACAGAATATTGTAAGGGAAGTCAGAAATGATTGTTATATTAGCCAATTTATTTCTTTTAGAGAGGCTATTGAAAACACATTTAAAACGTGTATTCTGCTTTCCAACATTTAAAAATAACAATAAATTAAAGTCAAAAAGAACTTACCAGTCTCTGAATTTACTGCACCATTATAATTTATGCTATAAAACTCTACAGCAGTTTTGTTCAATAGACTTTTTTGAGATGACAAAATATGTCCTATCTGCACTTCACCAGTGCAGTCACTAGTCATGTGTAGCTACTGAATAATGAAATGCAACTAGTGTGACTGACAAACTGAAATTTTAGTTTTATTTAATTTCAATTAATTTTAAATAGCCATATGTGACTAAGGGTTAGTGTATTAGAGAACTCCGAAGCCTAAGTTGGATTTTATGAATATTCAAGCTTTTCAAAACAAACTGAGTCTATGCTGACTATGATGAATTGATGTAGTTAGAGAACAACAAAATATATTCAGCGAATCTGAGAAATTCAATGTGGAAGTATATTAAGCTAATTTTACAGCATCGGAATACTTTAAAATGCAGGACAGCCATGTTCACATTAGGTGGCAAATGAACCTTCAATGGAGCCCTAGGCAAATTGTTAAACAAATGAAATATTGTATGTGTGTTGATATGGTTTGGATTTGTGTCCCCACACAAATCTCATGTTAAATTGTAATCCCCAGTATTGGAAGTGGGGACTGGTGGGAGGTGATTGGATCGGATTTTAGGGGCGAATTTCTCCCTTGCTTTCTCATGATAGCGAGTGTGTTCTCGTGAGATCTGGTTGTTTGAAAGTGTGTGGCACCTCCCCACTTTCCTGCTTCCTCCTGCTTCTGCCATGTAAGATTTGCCTGCTTCCCCTTTGCCTTTCACCATTATTGTAAGTTTCCTGAGGCCTCCCCAGCCGTACTTCCTGTACAGCCTGCAGAACCATGAGCCAATTAAATTTCTTTTCTTTATAAATTATCAGTTTCAGGTATTTCTATATAGATGTGTAAGAATGGACTAATGTATGTGTGCATTCTCTCTAACACTGCCTGCACAACCTAGAGCTGCATAGTCTCATACGGTAGCCATGAGCCCACGTGATTCTTGAGCACTTGAAATGTGGCTAGTCAAGACTAAGCTGTGCTGTAAGGATAAAATAGATGACAGAGTTCAAAGACCTTATATGAAACAAAGAATGTGTGTCAAAGCTTTTTATATGTTGAAGTGTGATTTAGCTATTGGGTTGAATAAATCTATTATGACATTCAGTTTCACCTGTTTATTTTTATGCTTTAAATGTGACTACTAGAATGTTTAAGACCACTTATAATACTCACATGGGTAGCTCACATTATATTTCTTTTTTCTTATCATTAAATTTTTATTATTTTTTACTTTTAAGTTCAGAGGTATATGTGCAGGTTTGTTATGTAGGTAAACTTGTGTCATGGGGGTTCATTGTACAGATTATTACATCACCCATATATTAAGCTTAGTACTCATTAGTTATTTTTCCTGATCTCCTCCTTGCTTCTACCCTCCACCCTTCAACAGGCTCCAGTGTATGCTGTTCCCCTCTTTGTGTCTGTGTGTTCTCATCACATAGCTCCCACTTGTAAGTATGAACATGCAGTATTTGTTTTTCTGTTCCTGTGTTAGTTTGCTAAGGAAAATCTACCAGACAGCACTGGCCCAGACGCTTTGTGTAAAACAGTGCTTATCTGCCTCTGCTGGAACCTTACTTAGGGTCTATTCTGTGCAGTGTCTCTGAAGATAGAACTGCTACTTTCACTCCCCTCCCTGATCAGAGCAAAAATACTGTCTCATTAGTTTTAAAGAGAGTTGCTTTTCCTTCTATGTATACACTACACACTTTTTCCCAACATATTTTTGCATGCATTATTTTATTTCGTTTTAGGATAATCTTAAGATTTAGGCACGGATTGTTTCAAGAACCCTGAGGATAAATTCCCTGGGTAGATAGGCAAAATGTTATTTAATAAATGGCATTTAAACTGCATCATGAAAAATAAGTAGGAATCTGAGAGACAAAGAAAAGAAATATATTCACATAGTGGAAGACTTCATTATTGTAAATGTGAAATATATCTCTTGTAGCAGGTGGAAAAAGACCCCCTAATATTTTTCAGCTTATGAAGAAAATAATCAAAAGTGTATTTGGAAAGGTTGGAATTGGATTCAACTGATGATAGGAGCCTGAGACCATACTGGAAAATATAATGAGAAATATGTGAAAGGAAATACTTGAACAAGGCCCTCCTCAGTGCTCCCTGGCCTGATCCAGTCATTAACCCTTGGCTCCCTCTCATATTGTTCTCCAGTCATGTGACATGATGTCATGTCATGTTTGAAGAATATAGTCCCTTTTATAAAAACTCAAAATTCAATTCCTAAACATTGTAACAAGGTAAATCACACATGTTGTTTGATTTCCAGGTGCATATAAAAGTTATGTTTACACTCTACTGTAGTCTATTATGTGTGCAATAGCATTATGTCTAAACAATACACATGTCTTAATTTAAAAATACCTTATTGCTAAAAAATACTGAAATAGAGACATGAAATGGGCACCGGCTGTTGAAAAAAAATGATACTGATGGACTTTCTCAATCCATGATGGCAGATAACTTCAATTAAAAAAAAAGTATCTCCAAAGTGAGTAAAATGAAACACAATAAAAATACCTGTTACTGAGTTACCCATTGTCTATATAAAACATATTTCTTTTTTTGCCCCTGCGTAAGTACTTGCCCTCTCATTTGTAATCATTGCTTTAATAGTATTTCACATTGATAAGAACTATTTTGAATTGGCTTTGGTAAGGAATTTTAAACGAGTAATGTGAATACTGTGATATTCAGATTTTACTGTAAATTTCTAGTACAACTTCATAACCAATTTTTTTTTGTTCCATTGGTAGGGCAATTTCATATAGCATTATGAATTATATCTACCACTGACTATATGTCCAATCTAATTAGCAAGTTGTGTAATATTTCTGTATCTGTTTCCTTATCCAAAAAGTAAGAGTAGTAGCAACTTACCTGATATGATTTTGTAAGAATCGTATATCCATACAGTACTTGAAATATGCGTGGCATATAACAAGTGTTCAATATATGTTAGCTAATATTTTTCTTTTCCATTATTATTACACTGGAAATAGAAATCTTCCCCACAAAAATTAAAATAAAGAACAGATATTTAAGAAATAGAAAGATATATGTGTTTAATCAATCATCTCGTACATTATGCAACAAAACTTTCAATGCTTGAAAGCATGACCATAAAATGTAGGGTTGTTATCTGTGTTATCTAGGTTCACTAGCCGTCTCATTACTTGTGCTTTATGCTCCAAAATGTGTTACTATTTTAACTTAGTTTGAGACCACAGACTTCATTCTCAATTCTAGTAATTCTTCTCACAACTGTTTATTTTTTTTTATTTTTCTTTTTTTTATTGCATTTTAGGTTTTGGGGTACATGTGAAGAACATGCAAGATTGTTGCATAGGTACACACATGGCAGTGTGATTTGCTGCCTTCCTCCCCATCACCTATATCTGGCATTTCTCCCCATGCTATCTTTCCCCAACTCCCCACCCCCTGCTGTCACTCCCCATTTCCCCCCAACAAACCCCAGTGTGTAGTGCTCCCCTCCCTGTGTCCATGTGTTCTCATCGTTCAACACCCACCTATGAGTGAGAAAATGTGGTGTTTGATTTTCTGTTCTTGTGTCAGTTTGCTGAGAATGATGGTTTCCAGGTTCATCCATGTCCCTACAAAGGATACGAACTCATCGTTTTTTATGGCTGCATAGTATTCCATGGTGTATATGTGCCACATTTTCCCTGTCCAGTCTATCATCAATGGGCATTTGGGTTGGTTCCAAGTCTTTGCTATTGTAAACAGTGCTGCAATGAACATTCGTGTGCATGTGT
>CAUYLG010075769.1:0-80594 GCA_963573385.1 Cacajao melanocephalus
GGGGGGGGGCCAGGGCAGAGGACGTTGGCTGTCCCCAGGGCAGAGGACGGCGGGGACTCCAGGGCAGAGGACCACAGGGGCCCCTAGGAGCTGAGAGTGGCTCCAGGTTGACAGCCC
Source organism: Cacajao melanocephalus (assembly GCA_963573385.1). Classification (NCBI taxonomy): domain Eukaryota; kingdom Metazoa; phylum Chordata; class Mammalia; order Primates; family Pitheciidae; genus Cacajao; species Cacajao melanocephalus. The sequence goes on from CAUYLG010075769.1 coordinate 118, forward strand.
GGAGAACATGGGACCTCAGTCCCATGGCCACAAGGAAATAGTTCTGCCAGCTGCCGGGATGCGCCTGGAAGTGGGTACCTCCCTAGCAAAGTCCGCAGATGGGAACAGAGCCTGGCTCTGGGCCAAGGAACCCATGTGGTGATGAGTGGGTGTCTACCATGATGAGTGGGCATCTGCTATCTGACTGCACTGCGCAGTGCGTGGTGGTGCCATTGCAGCATAGGTCACCAACACGCTGCACCTCAGGATGCAGGACCAGACAAGGGCCGGCTTTTGTGGGGGAACCGTGGTTCAGCAAAACTAAACAGGTTTCTTTCCCCTGCCTCGACACTGGGCATGTGCCCTGTCACCTCCCAGGGGGCCAGAGCAGCCACCTCTGCTCACCCAACCTGCAGCTCGCAAGGGTCCAGCACAGCACCACTGGCCAAGCCACCCTGGAGGGTGAAGACCCCCGTGCACGATGCCCAAGCACCCACACCAACCCCTCCAGGCTCTTCCCACTCCCCAGTCAGCTGTGTGGCCCCACCCCTGCTGCTTTGCAGACCCCCCTCCCCTCCCAAAGGACGCTCTTCCTCCTGCTCCTCTCTCAAGTTCCCCCTAAATGCCGCCTGGTCTCCGAAGCCTTCTCTGGCCTGCCCAGAAGATGGGGGACCCTCTGCCCTGGGCCCTGGGTCTCCTTCACATGCCCTCAGCTCCCTCTCAGCTGTGGGGCGTGGGACACCCAGAATACAGGCACCTGGTGCCAGCACCACAGACTGCATATGCAGCGGCATTGCTCCATACACGCCTGCCAGTGCATGCACTCATGGGCCAGGGCCAGCGGTGGTAGAGGGCACCGTCTCCCCCTCCATCGGCCGGATCTGGCACCTCCACACCTGTCACCCAGTGCTGGGCTGGCTGGGCTGTGGCACAGACAGTGGGGACAAGCTATCCACCAGCTTCTGAAACCCCAGTGGGGAGCCAGCCTCAGCCAGTCCAAGGGAACAGGCAGGACTCTCCTGGGAGTGAGTCCCCCTCCCTAGGAGCATGCAGGGGATGGGGTCACCGCAGACCTCCTGGGGCCTCAGAAGCAAGCTCCGCAGAGAGGCCAGACCGACTCCCCTGTCACACAGGGGCCCTGTCCTCTGCACTGCCCTCTCCAAGCCGGAACTGGAGCAGGGGATTAGGGGAGGGGCTGTCCAGATGCTTCCTCTGGCCCAGAGCTGCACCCACAGGGGTGCACATTGGATGGGGCACCTGGTGTGGCCCCAGGCATGGGCGTGGGCACTCGTGGGAGTGTATGATCATGGCTCACCCCAGGTGCAGGGGCAAGGGGTGAGGGGCTCCTGAATGGGGGGTGCACTGAGTGGTGTGAGGGTGGAGAACAGGTCTCATCTGGGAAACAGACCACAGGGGGAAGAGTCGGAGCTGGAAATTCTGTACCAAGAGCCTCTTCTTCCTCCCTCTCCCCTCCCCGCCCCCTCCTTGCCCACTCCTTCCCCACCCCCATCCTCAGCCCACAGCACAGAGGGTCCCATACCAGTGTCGCATGAGCCAGGAAAGTCATGGCTGGCCGGCAGCAGAGATGCTGGGTGGGGTCTGCGGGGCTGGCGTGGGGGAAACGGGGCACAGGGCGCCTCCTGGGCGGATATTTCGGAAGATGATGAGCAGGGCCGGGAGGCGTCCGGTGCTGCCGCAGGTCCTGGGCCTGGGAGTGGAGCCATCCTTGGAGGGGAGGCACGACAGGGAGGGGATGGGCTGGGTCAGTGTTGGCCACACAGAATGAGTCCCCGTGGCGGCCATGACTGTGTCAGGAAAAGTCCAGAGGTCTCAGGAAGCCCCGGCTGGAGACGCATCCTGCCCACAGTGATGCTGAAACAGTGCCTCTGCCGGGGTGCTGGGAGGCTGGAGCATGGGGGCCTAACCCAGGAGTCCAGGCAGCCTGGGCAGCCAGGCCCAGCCCGACCCTGAGAAGCCCACAGAGGCCATCTCTACCCAGACGCCCAAAGGCCCCTGCCCAGGCAGCACCCTCTTACCCCCAGCTCACAGACCCAGCAGCCCCGGCCTCAGCTGCCAGGAAGGGCAGGGGCTGTGGGTGACGCTCTGGCGGGAGGCAGGCCCCTGCGTGTTGAAACGTACATTCCTCCCCATGCCCACAATGACGCCCCACCTCAGCCAGCAGAAAACGCAACGAGGCAAAGGCTCGGTGAGTGTCTGCAAAGTTCACCTGCCCACCGTCTCCAAGCGGGCGCCTGGAATAATGAGATCAAAGACCACTGGGGCTGGGGTGGGGGAGGCAGGTCGTTACCATGGTGATTTATTAGTTTGTTCACTCACCCCCTGCGTGGTTCAGCGAAGATTTAAAAAGTGGTTACCGTTCGTACGTGTGTATCAATAATGGATTCACAGAGCACTCTGCCAGCAGCCACCGCCAGCGCACCTGACCCCGCAGCCTCCATCCAGGCCAAGCTCATGGCTCTTGTCCCTGGAGCCCTGTCCCCAGCCTGGTACTGCCATGCTCAGCTCAGAAGGGTGCTGGGGGAGAAGCCTGCCATGCCTCCTGGGCCCAGCTGACATCCTTCTAGAGTTCACACGCCATCTTCAGCATCCTGGCGTGGACAGAGAATAGGCCATTTCTCCACCCCGGCCATCAGACGGATTCCCGTTCCTTATGCACTTTCTATTAAAAACCAGGAGACCCCCTCCCACACTGTGGTGCATTGAAGACAGTCCCCCAAATTCAGGCCCATCCAAACCTCAGAATGAGGCCATATTGGGGAATGTAATTGGTTAAGGAACTGGAGATGAACGCGTCCTGGGTTTAGGGTGGGCTGTAATCCAATGACTGGCATCCCTGAAGGAGAGGGGAGGACGCATAGACACCCACTTACACACACACTAACACACACATTCACACACAACACACACACAGTCACACTCACACACATTCACACACATTCACACTTGCACACATTCGCACTCACACACATACATTCACACTCGCTCTCACACACATTCACACTCACACACTCACGCTCATGAGGACAGACACACACCAGAAGGCTGCATGAAGGAGGCAGGGGTAGGGGCGATTCAGCCACCAGCCAAGGGCCACCCGGGACCACAAGGCACTGGAAGGGGCCAGGACAACCCTCTCCTCGAGACGTCGTGGGGAGAGTGGTCCTGCCGACACCTCGGTTTCCAACCCCCACCCTCCGGACCCGGAGAGGGCGGATGGCTGTTGTTTTGAGCCTCCGGTCTGTGGTCCTTCTTCCCTGTGGCAGCTGGAAGCTGAACAACGGGCGGTGGGGACGTGGCTCCAGGTGCCCCGTGCAGCTGCACAGCCGACTTGGCTCTGCCTCTGCCCTGGGCATTCCCTCCGACATCAGCACCTTCCCCGATCCCTTCCCGCCACAGGCCTCATGGCAAACCTGGCCTGCAGTTACAGAGGAGTCAGCAAGACCCACAGAAACATTTTCACTGAAGTCGTGTGCCCGGCGCAGAAAAGCGTGAGCCCACTCCCTCCCATTTCTTGGGCCCAGGGCTTGCTCCCCAGAAAACAGGGGTGCCCTTTCACTAAACACCAGCTTGCTGCTGTGCCTCCTGGGAGGTCCCCAAGTGAAGGTGGCCCGTCCCGAACGGCTCCAGTGACCACTGGTGCAGGCCGGCATGTTGATTTCCGTCCTGGAGACACAGGAGGAGACGGACGGGGAAAGGACACAGTCAGCGTCTGAGACGGGGACATACACAGGACAGCATCATTTCCAACCTGCACAGAGAGCATTTGGGAGGAGAGGATGACATTGTCTTTTTGAGAACTCATGTCCCATCTGCCAGCTGAACACCGCACAACAGGCAGGCGTGGTGGGATTTAGCTGGACAGGAGCCGCGTGGGTGGTGAGAAAGGGGCCCGAACGTCAGCTTCCACAGCCGCCCTGCTTCTAGGAGCCTGGCCCAGGGCTCGGGGAGTCAGGCTGCCATCCGTGAAGTGCCTGACGCTGTTTCCTTTTCCTGCAGGTGAGCGTGAAGCTGCACGGGCGGGCGCCTCTCGGAGCCCGCAACACCTTCCCTCTGTCCTTTCCCTCCACCAGGGACGCTGATTGCAAGCGAAAAGCCACGAGTCTAAGCCTCACCGCTATTTGTTTTCCATAATCGCATCTTCTCAACCTTGAAACTACTTTCTGTTTTGAAAATTATCTGGCATCTGAAAAAGCCACTTTAGAGGACGCGTGCCGGCCACAGTGCCCGAGACCAGGAGCCAGGAGCAAATAAAAGAGTCTGGGCCTGCCGGTGCTGCCGGTGCTGCCGGCAGGGAGGCGGGCAGGGGTTCCTCCCGGGCCTTTCACACCGGCCCCCTCTCAAAAGCCCATAGTGGCTCTGGCTGCCCCCACACCAAAGGCTGGGTCCCCAGCTTCGCTGCTCCACCAGGAAGCAAATCCCGCAGGTGCTGACCTCCGGACACAGACATGGACTTACACCCACGGAGAGACACAGACCTACAACCACGCCGGAGGGATGGGGCTGGGGAGAGATTAGGAGGGGCTTAAGGTCAACACGAGGTCAACATGAGTACCCCGGGTGGGTGTCCATGGTGGGCGTCGTCGAGGGCACATGCACGTGTGGAACACCCAGGCACTCACATATGCTCTCACGAATGAACATCACACACAAGCACAGCCACACACACATCCACGCATGTACAGGGCTCCTAGGGCACACACACTCAGGGACACACATGTGCACACATAAACACACACAAACACACAGTCCCAGCACTAAGGCCTGGACAGGGCCTGGCAGACAGCGCCCCTACTATGGGCCGGGGCGTGAAGGAAAAGGATTGCAGAGGAGCTGGCATCAGCCGAGCCCGGGTGCCCCCTGCAGTGGAGGCTGAGAGGGGCAGCTGAGCGTCACCTGGGCAGAAGCTGGGCCCTGCAGGTCAGCAGCCCCCACTGTGCCAGGAGCCTGCTGTTCCCAGGATTGGTCCTCCCCCAACTACGGGCCCTGCTCACAAGGCTGGCCATGAGGACCCCCACCCCACCCCGGAAGCAGGGGGCTCTGCCATCTGGGCCGGCCTGGCCCCTGCCCAAGAGGGACCCTTGGGGGCTCTGTAGATGGGTGAGACCCTGACAACAACCCAGGGGGCAGCACACACTGGCTGCACCCAGCACCAATTCAGCCCGCCGTACCCAGCGCCCACCCCCAGCCCGAAGCTCAGGGCTCTGTGCTGTGGCCCCGGCCCAGGTGTCGGGAGACAGGCTGTAGCCAGGTGGATCACGCAGGAAAACACACGAAGGGCTGCAAGACAGCCGGGCACGGCCGCTCCCCTAAGGGCCAGGGACACCGGAAAAGGGGGACAAGTGGGGGTGCAGCTGTGTGCCCCGCAAGCGGCCAGGGCAGGGTCCCAGCAGGGCCAGCAGCCTCAGCCCCAAGGGTGGCTGGCTACATCCGCCTGGCCAAGCACAGGCTGGCGGCCCACTTGCTATTTTGAGGCGACGGGCGCAGCAGCGGAGCCACTCAGTGTCACCGGGAGCCGGGAGGGGGGAGGAGGGCAGAACCTTCAGAACTAATGTCAATTTTCTGCATCAAATATTTTGATAATTAAACAAAGCTGATCAAGAGAGGCAAGCAGCACGGCTCCGGAGCTCAGGAAGCAGAGCCCATTAAATAGAGGGGCCAGAAAGCGCCCGGGGCGGCAGCCTCAGATTAATGACTCGGCGGTAATAGATTTTCCCAGCTCAGCCGCACGGGGCAGCGGGGGCAGGGCACGCGCGGAGCCAGCCGGAGACTCCGTTAAAGGAGCAGGGACGGTAAATCAAGGCGCCCACGCGGACGGTGGGGCCGGCCTGGGCTGAGACCCACCCACCCGTGTCTGACCCCAGGCCACTGCTCCCCGGGTGAGAAGGAGCTAAGGACGCCCCTCGGACCACCGGGAGGGGAGGGGTGCTTCCGGCACAAAGGGCCGTGCAGAGAGGCAGAGGGGACCCGTCCCGCCCTCTGACTTCTGTCCTGTGGCTGCACGTCTGACACATGTCTGGGTCCTGGGGTGAGAACCCGTGCCCCCGAGGGTGTCCTCTGTGCTGCCCAGAGAAGGGGGGGTCAGGCTGACAGGGCCAGCCGGATTCATGCCCCAGACCTCACCCACTTGACGCCCGCTCAGGTCCCCACGGCCATGACGTATGGAAACCAGATGAAGGAAGCAGGTTCCAGTCCAGCAGAGGCTGATAGGATCACTCTGCAGGGATGGGTTCCATTTGGGATATTTTCCAGGGCTGGGGGCAATGCAGGGTAATGAGACCCAGGGCTCCGGCGGCCCTGTCCTACCCCCGTGCCTGCAGCTGACCGGGGAGGGCGGGGATGTGTTTCTGGGGACAGCACCCGTGGGACCTGGTGCTACAGGGAAGCTGGACCATGTGGGGTCGTTTGGGGAAGGTGCCCTCGGGACCCGGTGCTGCAGGGAAGCTGGACCATGAGGGAGGAGGCGCTGACCATGCGGGGAGGCTCCACCAAGCCCCCGACACACTCTTCGGCCTGTCTGTGAGATGGGAGTGTGGGAACTTCCGTCACATGGTCCTCCGAGAAGCGGCACGGCCGTCCCTGGAGAGAGCTGGCTGGGGTCCAGGACCTCCTGTGTGCAGGTTCCCTGGGCTCCCCGGCCTTCGAGGTCTGGGGCACACAGGGAGTGAGGGTGCATGCACCCTTCTTTCTGGCTTTCATTCAACAAATGCACACTGGGGGCCGTGGCAGGCGAGGCTCAGGAGACAGCAGCAGCCTGGGAGGGTGACGTTCCCAGAGGAGACAGGGGGCCATCTGTGTTGGCACAGCAAGTGCTGTGCGGCCAGCAGCCCCGAGAGGGGCCAGCATGTCCCCAGGGGCACAATCATGGCCTGGGTACCACCTGCTGGTCTACACCACCCACCTGCTAGTCTACACCACCCTGGCAGCAAAAAAGTGTAGGGGGCACTCGCCAAGCCGTGCTGACTGGCCGCCTAGGACCAGAGGCAATGCAATCACCTCCTGATGCCCCTCCTGCAGGGCCTGGCCTGAGCACAGCTCCTGGGTAGAGAGGCCTCCTGGAGCTCACAGAGGGGCGTGAGCTTCAGTCCTTCACCCATGCCCAGTCCTGGGGCCTGAAAGGTCCGAACCAGGGAGGACTCTGTGCTCTCTCGGCCACCCTTCCTTCTCATGCCCAGAGGACCCCCGGCAGTGGGACTAGCCAGAAGGCACCTGGGACACCTGGGGCTCTCAGCTGCCCTGTGGGTCCTTTCCCACTTCACGTCCCAGTGTGGAAGGGGAGGCTCCTGTGTGTCCTTCCAAGGCCACGAAGGGTAACACAGGGCTTAGTCCTGGGTCAGCTTGGCCCCTGACCCCCAGTCCCTGCCCATGGAGGTAGGTCGGGCCCAGGGTCCTCCACCAAGCCCAGCAGCCCCGGCTGCTGCAGGCCCCAAACCCGATACCCTTCCCACCCCTCCAGACAGGCATACAGGCGCCACCACCCCACCCTGGTTCCTGCAACTGAAATCACCCCATCTCTTCTGTTTCACGTGGTTGGGGAGCTGAACTTCTCCATAACTGCCTGGTCGCCCTCTGGATACAACTTTTTCTTCGTAGGGACGTAGGTTTTAATTAGAATCATGTATCCTGAGCATGCCTGCCTTTAACCCCCACACACTGGCCGGAGCCTGGACAGGCAAGAGTGCGGTTTCCAGACCGGAGAGGCTGGCAGGGAGGGCGGGGTGGTGCCAGCTGTGGGTGCCAGACCTCCCTGTGCCGTAGTGTGCACAGCATGTGCTAACGTGTGTGCTTGCAGTGCGCTGTGTGCATGTGTACGCCTGCCAAGTGTGTGTCCATGCAGGCGTGTGTGTGTGTATGAGTGTGTATGTGTATGAGTGTGCGTGTGTGAGAATGAGTATGAATGTGTATTAGTGTGAGTGTGCGGATGTGTGTGGATATGTGTGAATGAGTATATGAATGTGTGTATAAGCATGTGTGAATGTGTATGAGCGTGTGTGTGTGTACAAGTGTTTGTATGTGTATGTCAGTGTATGTAGGAGTGTGTGTATGAGCGTGTGAATGTGTGTGAGTGTATGTGTGGGTCCTCACACGTGTGTGCACCCTGCCCAGCACCACACACTCAGGAATCGGTGCTTCGGGAGCCCAGGTGGGGTAGAGAGAAGGCCACATGGCCCCTGCGGCAGCGGCTCCCCCATAGTCACTTGTGCACTCAGCAAACACTTTGGCACCCGCCGCGTCCCGTTCCCCATCCCTGCCCCCACTGGGTTCCCACTCTAGTGTCTGGTCAGCAGGGTGGGGGTGTGGTCCCTAACAAGTGCCCCAGGGTGACCGTCCAGCTCATGGGGCAGGATCCAAGCTCGTGGCCCAACATCCCTGCCCACCACGAGCCCCTGTCTCCAGCACGGGGAGTCCTGCCTTAGCCTTAGAGCTGTTCCCTCTGCCCAGCTGCCCTTCCCTGCCTGGCCCACCAGCAACATCCACCCTGCTCTCCCACAACCTGCAGAGGTCACAGCTACAGGCAGAGCCCCCACCCCTCGACCCCCAGCCCTCTGTTCCTGCTGCCCTGGGAGCTGCACCATAGCCTCCACCTGGTGGGTGCTGCCACCCCACACCCATCCAGCAGGTATTCAGGGCCAACCCTGTGCTCCCCAGCCGGCCCTTCCACTGAGGTCCGATCCTGGGCCCCAAGCACCTGCCGGCCCCTCCCTGAGCCTCCACTCCTCATCTGCCCAGAAGGCGGGAAACACCTGCGGGGTGGGGTCCTGGCTGAGAAGCAGGAGCTGTCTGTCCCCAGGCCACAGCGGGTTCTCCCACCCCCGGGTCTTGCAGGGGTGCAGAGGACAGAGCAGGGTCCCTGGAAGCCCCCTGGGCATAGCAGCATCTCAGCCCCGGGCAGCCTGGCTCAGCCCCATCCTCAGAGCAGATGGTGCCACTCTGGGTTTGATTCTCCAGGAAGCGACTCTGTGCAGCCCCACGCGGTGGTTGCTGGGATTTGTGCTCAGTGAGGAGCCCGGAAACTTCCTTGAGAGGGCCACGGGTTAGGGGCCACCTGTAGCACCCATACAGAGCAGCCGACACGGTTGCACACCCGGCCAGTGTCTACTGTCCCCAGCTGAGCAGGGCACGAATGAGTAGCCCAGGGGATCTTCTCACGTGGCCTCCCCACGGCATGCTGGGATTCGGGGCCCCCTCCCGGCCCTCAGTGGGTGCCACTGTAGGACCAGAACCCTGGCATGTCTGCTCCTCCACCCAGGTGGTCCTGAACCGAATGTCCAGGAACCCGGGGCTCATGGTGACCCAACCTTGAAGGCCCCAGGGCTCTGAATGAAGTGTGGCTGATGGCCTCCAGGCAGGGGCTCAGGGGGCAGCTGGGCAAGAAGGGATCAGGGAAACGGCCCGGAGAGGACAACAGGAAAGCCGGGCTCCCAGCCGAGCCCCACCCCAGTGGGGGCCAGTCGGGACTCCCGTGACCAAAAATAACTTGGGCCAGAGGAACAAGGAAGGGGGTGTCCTGGATAAAGGGCCAGGATAAAGGGCAGTGAGCCTCCCACCCCTGCCCACCAGAAACTCAGGGCCCCAGCTGTCCCCTGAGCCAGGCACCCATGTCCCCAGCTGAGCCACATCCTGGCCCTGAGTCCAGGCTGCCCCCTGGAGACCCTGTGCCCCCACTAGCAGGGGCCTGGGTGACCCCGAGTCCACCGAGGCACGGCCCCAACTGCACCGGGGAACCTGACTCACAGCTCTCCCCCGTACACTCGTGAGGGCTCCTGCTGTGGCCCTGAACCCCGCTCAGGGTCAGCAGTGGCCTCGGGGTCCACCCCTCGGGGACCTGCATGCAGGGGCCGCAGCGTCGCGTCAGGATCCGCCGCCAGGTCCAGCAGGGCCCATCAATCACGAGGGTGGCCCCTGCCCGCTCGGTCACTGTAACTACACGGTGGCTCAGGCGGTCCCCTATTTCTATTGGCTGTGACAGCTCAGATAAATCTGGCCCAGCCAATCCACTGTGGGCAGCAAGGCGTAGCCAGGGCGGGCAGCCAATCCAGGTGCCTGCTGTCTGGAACCCCCGCGGCTGGGGGACGGCAGGGAGGCCGTGACCTTGTGGTCACCCTCGCCGAAGAGGCCCAGGGGACAGGAGCCAGGCACAGAGCGGGCAGCAGAGGCTCGTGCTAGCCAGTGGAGCGGGGCCGGGCCCACAGCTGTGGAGATGTATCTACAACCCCAGGAAGGGCCCCAGGACCCTGGACCGAGCGCTCGCCACTGGGGGCCCATGCCCACAACCCATACACCAGGCCGTGGCCAGACACAAAGCACTTGGCCCACGTCAGCCCAGCACCCCGGGACAGCCCCTCCATGAGTCACCGCGTGGCAGGGTCACGTGAGGCACCTTTGAAAACCCAGAACCCTCCTTGAAAGACAGGTCCGGGGATGGCTGAGCGTGAAACGGCCTGAACTGGGAACCCGGCTCTGTTCAACAGCTGAGGTCAAGGGACAGAGGACCCCGAGGAGACGGACGCCAGGGAGCCCCTGAGCAGGGCCGGGTCCATGCCCTCTCCTGTGGCTTTGAGGCCCCCACCCTGGGACCAGCAACCCCGGCCTGGACAGCCCCTGCAGCTCTCCCCTGCCTGATGGGAACCCTCAATTTCAGGACCAGTGAGCTTTAAGCCCTTCCTCCAGCAAGGAGAGTGTCACCCCTCCACTGGCAGTGGCTGACACAGGGTGGATGGGACAGGCAGTGGGCACCTGGCTCCCTCCCTCGGCCCCAGGCCCCCAACCTTTCTATCCGCCGAGAGGCTGAGCTGCATCCCTTTCCATCTGCGCTCGATCCCGTCCACTCTCGACACCCACCCCCACCCTTGATAGATAATGGTTTAATAAGCGATCTGTTTTTTATTTAAAGGGTCGGCAGTAAAACCCAGATCACATTTCTCACTTGGTGGGTTAAAAAACCGCTTACGCTCATTTCTGCAATGTAAAGCGACACTATATCAAATCAAACATTTCCAGATGTGCCCAGCTTGCGCGGAGGTGCGGGCGGCCCCCGGCAGGCAGGCCAGCGAGCGGGAAAGGCAGGCCGGGCGCTGGAAAGCAGGCCGGAGACACCACCTACCGGCTGGCCAGGCGGCACCCGGCTCAGCTTCCTCTGCGGGTGTTTCAGATTCCTGCGGGGTGCGAGGGTCTGAGGACAGGACGCTTCCCATCCACGCAGGCAGGATCGGGTCAGGGGGCAGGGCACCCTCCGCTTCCAGGCCAGCCCCGCCACTCTGCCCAGGCTTCTCTGGCCATGTTCTGCCTCCCAGCGGCCATCCCTGCCCACGGCAGCTGGAGGAGTGCCGGGAGAGCCCCAGGAGAGAGAGGGGCCTGCACCGAGCACTGACACAGTGTCCAGGACCCACTGGAAGGCCCAGAAATCGGGAAGAACCCAGAGAGGCTGCTGGGGCTCCTGAGCTCCCTCAGGCCCTCCTCATCCCCGCACGCACCCGGGAAACGGAGTGGATTTGTGACATCTTCCTATGGATGGGACCCCAGGTCTCCAGGAGCACCCTGCCTTCCAGACCACAGCAGGCCAGGCCACCGAGCGGCTCTACCAAATGGAAAAAGGATGCAGGGTCTCGGGTCCTGCAAAGCCCCCAGAAGCTGCAGCCAGGAGAGACGCCGGCCCATACCCCGTGCGGCCATGCAGGGCTCACAGGCGCTGGCGTGAGGGAACCTACCGGAGCATGTTGGGGTGGAGAGTTCCTGAAAGCCTGTCCTCTGGGGGCTCCTGGACCTACCCGGGCCGTCTCTGGGGTGGGGAGCCTTGGAAGCACATTTGCTGCAATCGCCCTAAAACGCATTCCCGGGATTCCCCCACAGTGTGCGGTTTTCACTTCAAATTAAAGGCAAGGCCAACTTTCAATTTCAAGATAGAGCTGTAAACTCTTGGGGTGTAAGGAGCGCTGCCCGACCCGAGAGGAGCCAGGCTCTGTCAACAGAGGTCCTTGGAAGCAAATCTGGGGATTTGGTCCAAAGCCTGTGGAGTTACCTTTTGTGAGACCTGCCATGTGTCTACGTGGGTCACAGTCGGGGCTGGGTGGCAGGAGCCCCATGAGCCCCACCCTGCCCCTCCTTCTAGGGGATCTCCGCCTCAGACACGGCGCCCCGGAGCCCAGCGCCTGCCCCACTCTTTGCACCATGACAAGGAGTGGAGAGAGGGAAACTGAGGACGGACAGGAGCCAGCTGGCCCGGGAGGGGCTGCCCTGCCTGGGTGGCCCAGCCAGAGACCGCTGGGCAGAGCCAGCTGGACGCACCCTCCCCCAGCCTTCCTGCCAGGCCAGCGCTTCCCCTCCACCCTGCACACAGGAGTGACAGAGAGTCCTCAGGGGTATCTGAAATGCCAGACCTCCCCTTCCCCCCTCTAATGTTGTGTCTGCAGGACACGGACGTCTGCCAGCCAATGCTTGCAGCCCGCTGGTCACTCCAAGCCCGGCTGGCGGAGCTGAAACCATGACATCACCCAACAGAGAACTAGGGGTTCTGGGTGTCTCTCTGCCCTGCCCAGCACCCACATGGCTCACCCGCCCACCCACAGGGGCTAGATCGTGTAGACTCTGACCTGGGGGCTGACTATCCTCCCCCCACCCCCTCTGAATTTTGCCCACCATGGTAGAGAAGTGTACGCCCGCCTTACATCAGGGTTTTACATTTCCCAGTGAAAGGAAATTATGCCAGAGAGGAAAATGCTGGATTCTGCTCTTGAGGGAAACGCCACCTCTTCCAAGAAGTCTCCCTGGCTTAACAGCCCATCAAGCCTGGCTCCTCCCTCCCCCCTACTCCAAGCGTTTTCTTCTTCTTTGATTCCCTTAAGGACCTCACAGCCGTCCCCAGCCCTCCCTAGTCCTGGCACAGACTGTGCCTCCACCAGAGGGTGTGGGGTGGAGGCTGACAGGCTGGTGGGTCGTTCTACGTACGAAAGCTCTGCCTGCATTTTTAATAACAGCACTGGGGGAAACGTGCTGCTGCCTCTATCCCAAGAGGAGAGGAAGGCTTCATTTCACCAGCATCCAGGTGCCCCGTTTCCACACGCACTCCCTGATCCCCCACCGCCCCAGCTCAGAGCCACCACTGCCCCCACCCAAGCCTCTCAGGGAGGCTGGGGGATGCTGTGATGGGCCGCGCCTGCCCTGCCGGCCGATCCTGGCTCTGAGACTTCAGCAAACCCATGGGCTGCAACCACCTTGCTTTTTCCACATTTTGTGTTTTCTCCAGGACTCTCCCTGCCCCGCAGCCACCCAGGCCCGACCTTCCGGCACCGCCTCCGGCTAGACTTTCCGGGACAGGCGGGACAGACACGGGTGCCTCCCTGCGCCTCTGCGTCCTTGTCTGAGACCATGGGGTAAGGAGAGAGAGCCGCTGCCCGCAGCCCCTGTGGGATTAAACAGGGAGAAGCAGGTGTGGGGCCGCTGCGGGCACCCAGGGGGGCTGTTCTTGTCACCAATATCACCATCATTGCTGTGGTCATGGTTTTGTCCATTAGCTGCCCAGGAGCCACCACGGTCTCACCTCTGTCCCCAGTGGCTGCCTGTCCTGGGCCTGGGCAGAAGCTGGGGAACCTGAGGAGTGATCGCCTCTGTCCTCCATGCCTGAGCAGCCTCAGAGGGAAAGTGGAAGGGCTTGACTCTCACCCAGGGGAGAACTTGGCAGCCCCCCCAGGATCCTTGCAGGGACTCAGAGATGAGGAGGGTCAGGTGGAGCCTCGCGGTCTTCAGGGAGGGCTTCCTGGAGGGGGCAGAACTGGAAGAGACGGCAGAGAAGGAACCCACCTGGAAAATAGCCCTGGGACAGAGGAGCCTTAAGCATCGCCTCAGGGCACCTCTGGGGGTTGGGGTGAGAGAGAGAGAAGGGTAGGGGGAGAGAGAGAGACTCCAACCCCGGACAGCAGCACAGGCCTCCTGGACTAAGCAGGTCAGCTGCCGAAGAATCCAGGCCCAGGGAATTGCAGGGACAAGGGTTCTCCTGAGCCAATATACAGGACAGCGCCACCGCCTGGAAGTCATGTTCCTTAGTTTCACTTTTTTTTTTTTTTTTTGAGACACTTTTGCTCTGTCACCCAGGCTGGAGTGCAGTGGAACCATCTCGGCTCACTGCAACCTCTACCTCCCAGGTTCAAGCGATTCTCCTGCCTCACCCTCCTGACGAGCTGGGACTACAGGGGCATGCCACCACGCCCAGCTAATTTTTGTATTTTTAGTAGAGACGGGGATTCACCATGTTGGTCAGGCTGGTCTCGAACTCCTGACCTCGTGATCCACCCACCTTAGAGTCCCAAAGTGCTGGGATTACAGGTGTGAGCCACTGCGCCTGACAGTTTCACTTTATCTTGTAAATGAAGCTGCAGTTTGAGGCTCCACGTTTTTTAAGCAAAAATAAATAAATAAATACAAATCTGGCCAGGAGCAGCGGCTCACACCTTTAATCCCAGCACTTTGGGAGGCCAAGGCTGGTGGATCACCTGAGGTCAGGAGTTCAAGACCAGCTTGATCAACATGGTGAAACCCGGTTTCTACTAAAACTACTAAAAATTAGCCAGGCATAGTGGTTCACACCTGTAATCCCAGCTACTCAGGAGGCTGAGGCAGGAGAATCACTTCAACTCTGGAGGCAGAGGTTGCAGTGAGGTGATACTGCACCACTGCACTCCAGCCTGGGCGACAGAGAAAAACTCTGTCTCAAAAAAATAAATCCTCAGGTTGGCAGGCGGGAGAGAGCTTGCAGCTATAATAAATGGAGCTGTACTAACAGGGTGTGTGTGGCTGGGGTTGGGGGGAAACAGGTGCCTTTTCCTAGGCTCTGAGGAGCATCTGGAAAAGCAGAGGGTCAGTCCCGGTGCCTGGGGGCCGGGGGACATGAGCGGACGGGAGAAGCTTGGCTGACCCTTCCCCACCAGCCATGCTGCTCCAGGGCCTGAAGAGGAAGGGCCCTCTGCACTCGGTCCACCCGGCTGAAGGTGGACGTTTGGCTCGGGCTGCCCCTCCCGCACCCCCACCAGAGGGATGAGCTGCAATTAGGAAAGTGGGAAGCAGTGGCTGGCACCCCTCAACCCAGACAGAGGCTTGGGCAGTCGTGCCATGCCCCAAAGGAAGTCATGCTAGGGACACAGGCCCTGGTCCCTGACTTGAAGCTCAGGGGCCGGGATGCATCTCGGAGGTGTCTGGGCAGTGCCAACTTCACCAGAGGCCTCACGGGGAAGACCCCCTGGACAATGTTCTGCCGTCACTCCACCTCTGCCTGACTCTCTGGTCCTCCTCCCCAGAAGGCCCCGGGATACACAAAGAAGAAAGCAGTCTCCCCAGCTGCTTTCGTCAGTCCTCCCAGGCCCCTCCAAGATGCACAGAGCAGCCCAGATAGTGACCAAACCGAGGGACTCCCTCTGGAAAAGCATGTTGAGGAGGAAGCTTCTGAGAGCTGCTGTGGCAGCCCAGCCCTGACCCGCCAAGCTGCCCGGCTGGTACCCAAAGCCCTCAGGGACCTTGTTTGTCAGGGATGAGTCACAGAGTGGCAAATTGAGGGCTGTTTTTCATATCAGCTCACCCCTCAGTTCTCTTCACCATCCCTTAGAAGGAATGCTCTAACAGTCCCTTCCAGCCTTCGAGCGTTTAGTTTAGTGGGAGGAAAATATGAGGCTGTGAGAGATGGGAAGCCAAGACTGGGAAGCCAAGTGCCAAAGAGGAAATGTGCTGCAAAATGCTTTCAGGCCAGACCTCAGCCTGAGCTTTCCTCCATGCTGGGAGGAAGTGCAGCCAGAGGAGCTGCACCATGAGGAGGAAGGATAGCCAGGCCATCCAAGGCTGCACCACGAGGAGGAAGGATAGCTGGGCCGTCCAAGGCTACACCACGAGGAGGAAGGATAGCTGGGCTGGGGCTGGGCTGGGGCTGGCCCGGCACTCTGGGATGAAACTCAGTCTGAATTTGCCCTTCCTGTCTGAGTTCACCTCCCCACTGGGCCATGGAGGGGAGACCAGCCCTGGGCCAGTTGCCTGCCTTTGAGCACAGCCCTGACGTTGCTGGCTAGCAGGGTGACCCTGACCCGGCCGCCTATCTTTGTGAAGCCTCAGTTTCCTTGTCTAGCTTCCACTTCACACACTTCGTTCTCACCAAGTCCTTGCCCCAGGACTTTGGCTCAGAGCACAATAAGCCATTGATAGAGGAGGCTACTGGGCTCCACTTTGTTAGAGCTCTCTTGGGGTCTCCAGCCAGACCCTGGCAGTGGGGCCATTTGACCCCTCAAGGTTCTGCCATAGCCTCAGAAGGCTGAAATTCCAAGGCCCCCAGGGAGTCTGGGGAGGCTCAGTCTCCAGGCGGGGTGCTAAGACAGGCTCTGGCAAGCAGGACAGCCACACATTCAGGGTGGCCTGACCTACTGCCACCTCCCCACTGGATGCCGGCTGGGCTCAGAGCCCTAGGCCTTCTGGACAGGGCTGAGTCGGGGAGACAGTGATGACGCCAGGCAGTGCCTGCTCACCCCCACCCTGACACACACCCCAGGGGGCCTGTCTACTTCCAGGCAAGGGGCTGTCCTCTCCTCCACACGCCCCTGCCCCACCTGGCCAAGAAAGACCCCAGCTCCCCTCCCACCCTGTCTAACTCCCCCATCCGTCTCCACCCTCCTGACAAGGGGCCCTGACCTCTCAGCACCCACAGCCCTCAGGGGAGAGTGTGAGACGTGAAATCATCCAGTGGCCACACAGGGCCCTGTGCCTTGATGGGGAATGATGGTGGGGGGGTCAAACTCAGCCATGGGGATCAGGGAAGGCTTCCTGGAAGAAGAGGCATTTAAGTGGAGACAAAAGAGCTGGCCAGGTGCGGCCAAGGGAGGTAGGGAGAAGGACAGTCAGCATCCGGAAGACCCAAATACCCAAGGAGCACTGGCCCCGGGGGCTCCACTGCATGGAGATGCGGGGGATTGGGCCAGGCCTGCTGCCTCCCAGCAAGTGAGGATGGGAGCCTGGCTTCCTCTTCTATGGGAGCCACAGCGAGGATGTCCCAGGAGGAGACAGAGCGGAGCCTGGTGCATAGTAGGTGCACAGAGGGTACTTGTTGAAATGAAGCAGTGAACGCTCCTCACCAGAGAGCCTGGGGTTTCACACACTCTGAGGCGGCCGTGAGGAGGCTCTGGGTCCCCATCTGCCCTGCCCTGTTCCCAAGGCCCCTCGGCCCCCTCTTCCCCCTAGGGTCCGCACACTGGCAGGGCAGGGGCCAGCTCTCCTCCTGGTGCCTGAGGGAGGGACCCCCACTGCCCCTCATGGGCCAGGCCTGGATACAAATCTCCAGAACAAGGAGAAAACCCCACACCCCACAGCTCCTCGGAGCCCCCACCTGACTGAGGACCCTCGCCTGGTGCAAGCGCCTCGGGGCGGGGGTCGCAGGCTGCCTGCTCCTGCAGGGAGAGCTGAATGGTTCTGGGCCATGCTGACAAGGGGAGGGGCACAGCAGGTGAGGTCCCAGCTGATAGCTCGGTCCTCGGCCCCATGCAGTGGAGACAGTGCTGAGTCCTCCGGGCCTTCAGGGAGCGCTGGAGCTTGGGTTGCTGCAGGGAATCACCCTGCCCCAAGGAAGTGAGCCAGTTGAGGGCCAGAGGGAGGCCAGGGCTCCAGGGCACTGTGGGCCCACATCACTCCAGTGGGAGCTGTTGAGTTCCTGCCTGTGCCTGGCCAGGCTCCAGGAGCCGGGGACCAGCTGCAGCCAAGCCCGGCCCTCAGGGAGCTGACCACTGGGGGAGCTAATCTCGGGGCTCTGACCACCCTGAAGCGGGGCGGAGGGTGGATTGTCCTGAGAAGACGGATCAGGTCCAGGCCCTTCCTGGTCCCTTCGGGTGCCCCCACTCCGGCCTCATGGCCTCACCGGCATGTCGCCACAGCCCCTACCCACCCCACTCCATCTCTGCTCTTCCGGGACCTTGTCCCGGCTCTGCAACATCACCTCTTCCTCCACAGCCTTCAGTGGCTCCCTTGGGCTCTGGACCAGAGCCCCGCTCCACCACCTGCAACCAGGTGCCCCAGAGACCAGCCCTGTGGCCTGTGCCCTCCCTGCCAAAGGCCCCCACCCTCTGAGCTCACAGACGCCCTCTGGCCGCACACAGGGTCCCCCACCTCTACAACCCCCAAACAGCAGTGTTTCCCAACTGCCTACCTTCTTGCACCCCAAGCCCCGCCCAGGCCAGCCCCCTTCCTCGACCACTGGAGAGAAGCCTCAGCCGCTGGCTCTAACCCCCACCCCACCCTCACACTGCCTCCACTCCTGGCTGACCGAGGCAGTGACAGCAGTGCCAGCTCTCGTCCGACCCCAGGAGTCAGGTGGCTTCGTGGACAGCTCCAGGGACCATGACTGCCCGGCCACCCTGTGCACAAAGACTCAGAGGAAGAGGCCATGGACGAGGGACTCTTGGCCCGCAGGCACACCACGCCCTCCTCCCCCTTGTGGGAAGGACGCCCCCCACTTCCCCCAGCACACACAGGGCGATGCCCCTCCCCCGAAGGGGCCGGCCCCTGCTCCTGGGTGTCAGGGCAGCCTGGGTGGAAGTCCAGCTGGCACGGTCAGCCCATGGAGGGGCACCAGGCGGGGGGCCATTGCTGATGGCCGCCCTGCATACCAGGCTTCCTCCGTCAAAATATTTGTAGCATTTGCTCTGTTTAAAAAACCCTGAGGTAGGAGAGTACACTAATCTTTAAAAAGGTTAATTTATTCATAGAGATTTTGACAGAGACGTATGGCCCGGCAAGGCCATGGCCCTTCCCGGGGTGGGGGGAGCGCACCAGAGAAGAGCTGGCTCTGCAGACCGCAGACCGGCGACAGCGTCTCCCAGGCCGGTCCACCCTCCCGCTGCATCCCCCGGCCCGGACCACCCTCCCGCTGACCCTGCTGCCGGCCCACCCAGCCCAACTTCGCCCATCTCCCCTCCCCTCGCCGCCCCGCCCCACATCAGAAAATGGCTCGCTCATGTTCTTGGGTGGGAAAAGGCAGAGGCCCCTGAACCCCTGGCCTCCATCCGACGCCCAGGCGGGCAGCACCCATAGATGGCACAGGGGCTGTAGGCCGCAATGTTGGAGGCCTCTGGCTCTCCTTCCTTCTTGGGATCTGAGAGGTGCTGAGGCGCTCCTGTCTGCAAATCAGCCCCCAGGGCCCGGGGCTGCAGGCCCTACCCTGGCGTAAGCACTGACCCCTCAGCTGCACCCAGGGTGTGAGGAAGCGGAGGCCGCCTTCCCCCTGGCCAGGCTGCTGGGGCTCAGGGCAGTGAGGGGCTGGAGGGAGGCCAGGGGACCCCACGGGCAGGCTTGCTGGTGACCAACAGCAGCAGAACACCCACCCTTCAGGCCACAACGGGGCAGAGGGACCAGCGACTCTGGAGTTTGTGTGTTTTTAACACTTCAGGGCAAAGAAAACGTCCCGGGGGCACTTTGGATGGTCTGGAAGCTAACTGCCTGTCATCCCAGCACCCTGGGCGTGACCTTGATGGCCCCAGTGACACTCTTCCTCCCCGCTGGGCTTTTGGGGCACTGGGAGAGCTGGCCTGGTCTATGTTCCCTGGCTCTGTGAGCACCAGACCCTCATAGCCTCACCTCCCTCCAGCCTCAGAGCTCTGGCCACTCCAGCCACCCACACTCAGGACTGGCTCCATCCCGGGGTCTTTGCACAGGCTCCCCTCTGCCCAGGACTTCTGACCAGACCTCTCATGGAGGCTCAGCCTCAGCATTCCAGCCTCAGCACAAACATGGCCTCCTCCAGGAAGCCCTCCTGACTCCCCATGGAACACCCTCGATCTGGGACCCTGTATTTC
This sequence comes from Cacajao melanocephalus, assembly GCA_963573385.1. Lineage (NCBI taxonomy): Eukaryota > Metazoa > Chordata > Mammalia > Primates > Pitheciidae > Cacajao > Cacajao melanocephalus. The sequence goes on from CAUYLG010075769.1 coordinate 19,923, forward strand.
AGTTTTTTCTCCAACCTCCTCTGAAAGGTGTTCGTCCACTCGTCTTTTGTGAGTCTGTGGCTAGCCTGGCGGGCGGCTCCCATGCAGCAGGAACAGGGGCTCTCCTTGGTGGCCACACCCTCAGGTCAGGACCGGTGAGTGACTCCAGGTCCAGGTCTTTCTTTTCTGCAAAATGGGTCAACGGCTCTGTCCAGGCCAGCACTGAGCACAAGAGAGGCTGAGCAGACGGCATGTGATGTCCTGGGATCGCTGTGGCCCTCCTCGCTGGGCTGGCGCCGGCAGCTCCTCCCCCTGCCCAGGTAAGGTCAGAACCCCTGTGTGGGTACCAGGCCCCCTCTGGCTGCTCACCCTAGGGCCCCGCCCAGCCTGTGGGCACCTACCCCACACCCCGAGTCCACACCCCAAGTCCTGAAGGCCCCAGGTGCTGCCCAGCCGTCATCGAGCCCAGCCTGCGCCGGCTCCCCTGCTCGGAAACCTCTCTGCTGTCCTTGAAACGCAGGGTGGCAGCCACGGGATATGGGAGACAGATGCGCTCTCCCGGGCCACGGTAAACAGGCGGCGAGGGGCGGGGATTGGGTTACGCCGGTGAAATATCGTAAAATAAATAGAAGGACGGTTGGTGTACTTCAGGTAAATTAGCCTGATTCAAGCTGTCAGCTTGAGGGAGTCTAAATAAACACAGCTTGCCGCCTCTTCCCCGCGTAGGAAGGGGCGAGGACGCCGGCTGGGCAGGGCTGCTGAGCTAATCCGTCAACCTGCGAGCCGGCAGGCGGCCTCAGCCAAGAGGACCGGGGTGCTCCCAGCCCCACCGTGGAGGGGCCCCGCTCAGCCAGAAGCACCCTCTGGCCTGCGGCTGGTGTCCCTGAGCCACTGTCTTCACTCTGCGTGGAGCCTCTCGCCCGTCTCTCTGGGTGCCAGGCTGCAGGGTAGGAATGGGCATGAGTGAGCTCTGGGTATTGGGGCCCCTGCAGGTCTGGGAGGGTGTCCATGTCACTACGTGGTGGGATAGGGTGCGGACACTCGGAGGCTCCCAGCTGGGAGTGCCTCACCTTCCAAAGCCCAGGTTTCCTATGCAGTGAGACACAGGTCCCTCAGAGCGCATGGGCCTGAAACCAGGTGATCCCAGAGCCTCTGGCACGGCCCAGCTTGCAGGGAGCCCTGGATTCCAATGGAGGCTGCCCCGAGGCCGGCATGGTGATCACCATCTCAGACCCAGCCGCCTCCTGCGCAGCACCAGATGGCGGGACGGAGGCCCTGGCGGAGGGACAGGACGAGGCCTCTGGACGGTCACCTACCTCACCACCCAGGGCTCCTGGGCAGCCAGATTCAGGGGATTCGCCTTTCTACAGCAGCCTTTTCAGGCCAGCCTGGTCCAGGGTCTCAGACCCAGAGCTGCCAGGATAACCCCAGGGCCTGGGCCCTGAGCGAGACCTCAGAACCTCCATCTCCCCAGCACGCTCCCTGCCTCCCTCCGTCTCTGTCTGTCTCTGTCTCTGGGTCTCTCTCATCCTTGCTCCTCCTCAGAGCACAGTTGTGCCTCCACCTCCCTTGCTTGGGCAGTGCGGCCAGCACGGGGCAGGCACAGCTGGCTCGAAGGCTGGGCTGGCACAGCTGGCTCGAAGGCTGGGCTGGCACTGGCCCCAGGTCCTGGGCCGCCCCTTGTCCTCTGGGCCGTGGCTCTCTCACGGCTTGGGCTGGGCTATAGAAATCCTCCTGTGACCGCTTCTGTAGACACGGCTGCCTACCAGTGCTGGGCAGAGACGAGTCCACGGTCCCTGTTCTTCCCGGTCCTCAGTTAGAGACCCCTCAACCCTGCCAGCCCAGAGCCTCTCAGAGGGGCACTGCAAAACTCCTGCCTATGTGACAGGTGGGCCCAGGAGCATTTGCCCTCTGGACACAGCCCCAAGGGGGTCTGAGCCACATGACCCCCTCTGAACCCTCTCCTGGGAGCTGGATCTGGCTCTGCCCCCAGGAGCCCCAGCCAGAGGCGCGGGCAGAGGAGCCTTTGTGGGGGTCTCTTGACCCATGGAGCCCACCGGCCCGGCTTGGGTCTGTTACTCCAGCCAGGCTTCCTGGGAGGTCCACGATCCTCCCCCGTGTCCTCCCCACAGTCTCACGGGGCTCTGAGCTTCGAGGGGAGTGGCCGTCTGAGTGGGCAAATGGAGGATCTGTCCTGCCAGGCACTGGCACCCCCCAAGAGAGGGTGTGACTGGGCACATGTCAGCCCTGGCACCAGCCCCACCCTGCAGGCCCCCCCATCAGCGCCCCTGCTGGAGCCCCCCACCCAGGCTGCCTGGGGACCCCTCTCAACAGCAGCCGTCTCTGAAAAGCGTTTGGCAGCAGTTTATAGGCTGGGTGGGTGCTGGGTCTTCCCCACGCCACACTCACTGGCCTTTTGAAACAATGCCCTTGACCAGAGGCACTCACTGCTCCCCCTGAGGTGAGGGGCAATGGAGGAGGCTGCCAGCCATGCCGTGGCCCCTGCCCCCACTGACCCGCTCACTGCTGGCCGCCTGCAGCCAGCCCAGGAGGCGATGTCACCCAAGGTTAATGCCAAACCCAAAAAGACCGTCAGCTCCTGAGGACCGGAGTTTGGAATTCCAGGCCCTCCTGGCCAGGTGCTTTCTGGGGAGGGATTTTCAGACACCCCTGCGGCCTTGACCTTGGTGCGCTGGGAGGCTGTGGGCAGGGACTCCCCCAGGCCCTCTGCCGCTTGCTGGGAGCCCGCTGATGAACGATATTTGAACATGCAGAGTGGTCCCAGCTCTCCTTACATGCACCCCCCACAACCTTCCCTAGGTCCCCTGAGCCAGCACGCAGGGCCAGGGAAGGCCAGCAGGACTAGGGGGGCTGAGCCGGGAGGGGGCAGCACTGGAGGTGCTCGGGGCGGGCGGGAGGAAGCGGTTTGATCTCCGGGATGGAGGTTTGTTGATATACATTTCCTTTCCTGGAGAAGCTGCCGTCCGTCTTAATTCAGGGAAGCAGGCTGGAGTCAGCCACCCCCAGAGCCAATCCCGCCCTCAGGGAGTTGGGGGTGGGGGGTCAGGAAGAGACCCCTGGGGCTTAGCCCACCTGAGTGGAGCCCAGCTAAGCTGTCCAGGGGCCGCCCCACTGGCGCCAGGGCACCACCGGGTGGCCCCGGACCTGCAGCTCCTGACGCTGTGCCCTTCAAAGTCAGCGTTTTCTTCTCAGATCCCTACAGGGACCGGGGGACCCTGACTGCGGCCTGCGTGTGGTGTGGCCTTCCTCCGCCCTACCTGGCCTGAGGAGACCCCACCCCCACAGCTGGGCCTGGCTTCCCCAGGGACCCCTCCCCAAAGGCTGTGGGGCTAAAGGAAGCAGGATCCTCGCTCAGGAATGCCTCACGGTGCCTCCTTGTGGGATGTGGGGTTTGGGGTGAATGTGGCCTGGCTGGGCCTCGGCTCACCTCCTTGGCCAACACCCCTTCCATGGCCAGCCCTCTCCCCATGGCCGGGACCCTTATGGCCACCCCCCCGCCCCATGGCCAGCACCCTCTGTGGCCAGCACCCCCTATGACCAGCACCCCCTGTGGCCAGCACCCCCTATGACCAGCAGCGCCCGTGGCCAGCAACCCCCGTGGCCAGCACCCCCCATGGCCCTAACCCCCTATGACCAGCAGCCCCAGCTCAGATGCACTCTGTCCTCTGCTGCCCTCCCTGGAGCAGCAGCCAAGGCCCCTCGGGGTGGAGTTTCTGGCCTCTCTGCTGCTTTCGAGTCTTCATTTCTAAGCAATACTGAGGGCCATGGAGAGGCCGGGAGGTTGGAGCTGCCCCAGGGACAAGGCCCCAGCTCACCCATGTGTGGCGTATCCTGAAGATGGGGGCCACTCATGTGTTTGGAAGTCAGCATCTTAGGCTCCCCTTAAATCTCTCGGTGTCTGGGGGTGGGTGAGCGCTCACTGGGGGTCCCAAGAAGAGGTCGGCTGAGTGTTGGTTCCCAGCTGCCAGGGGTCAGATTGTTGTCCCCCCAGGGAAGTGCTGGGGGCTTTACCTCCAAAGGCTTCTGGGACCCAGCAACCCCTTTATTGGTGACCCCCTCTTGTGACCCAAAAAGGCTCAGTGGGCCCCAGTCTGACACAAAGCCACCCTCCGAGAGCCTTGGTCTCCCTCACTCCTGGGAAGTGCCTTGTGGGGCCATGGATGGAGGCTGGTCCCTATCACCCCAAGCAGGAAGCGCAGCAGATGTGAGGAGACGGGCGGGGGCCCCGTCCAGCAAAAGCCACCACCATGGGCAATTAGTTAACATCAGCACACTCAGAGCTGTCCAGCCAGAGGAGGAATCGGATGATTGCAGCTATCGCTAACAGATTGATCACGACCTACGAGCCGGCCTGCGAGTCTGCAGCTCGGAGCTCAACACGCTATCGGTTCAGCCACCAGCGAGCAGAATCTCCCAAACCCTGACCGGCCCCACCTGGAGGCTCACGCCAAATTTAACAGATGACACAGGCTTCTGGTCCAGCTCCTCAGAGGAGGGGCCTCGGCCCTCCCATGTGCCAATGCTGGCTGGGCACTGGGGTCCGAGGGGTCACTCAGACGTCCCTAGGTGTGTGAATCCAGAGACACTTGGGACTCTCACTTCACCTCATAAAGAAGTCAACGCCATTGCCCTTCAGAGACTGGGCTGCATTCACAGTCGGGTCACTGCCAGCCTTGGAGGCCAGATGGAGTCCGTTTGCAGCGGCTACTGGAGCCCAGGAGCAGGACTGTCTGCAGGCTGGGGCATCCCGCCCCTGCAGCCCCGTGCACAGATGCCAGCGGCGTCCCAGCTCCACGCTGCAGATCTGGGCGCCTCCCGAGCAAGGAGCTCCTCCTGGGAGCTGCAGGCAGGAGGTTCCCCTTCCTGGATCTGAGGTTTTAATTGGAAAAAACTGTCCTCCGAGCAGCGAGGAGGGTCTGGTTTGGCACGGGTGGGTTTTCACCTGGGGCCACCCTCTTTGCCACCCTCCCCAGCTTCAACAAGCTGGGCTTTTCTCGGGGAGAGTGGTACGCCAGGGGCAGCCGGGGGTCTGAGGACAGGGCCTGCCTGCCGGGCAGAGATGCTGGCCTCTGGCTGACCAGGTGAGCTGCTCCCTTGCAGAGGCTGTGACAGGGGCTCTGGAGTGGCCCAGGGCCGGGTGGACCAGGCTCACCACAACGCCACCAAAGCAGAGAGGAGGCTTGTCTGACCCCAGAGCCTCCCTTCTGCCAGCTCCCTGGGGGGATGGGGCAGTTCCTAATTTGGCCCCGCTCTGGCCGTGCTGACTTTAGGGAAAAGCCAGATGTGTTTGGCTCAAGAAGGGCCCCCCAGACACAGAGCCCCCAGCAAGCGGCAGTCTCTGCCCTGGGAAGGAGCTGACTGGGGGCTGGGCGTGGCTCCCAGAAGAGCCAGGCTTTCTCAAGGCCCAAGGCACTGTCCATGAGTGCAAGGCTGGGACCACCGGGCCAGTCTCTGGAAACCTCCCTCGGAGGAGACTCCGCCCAGGACTGAAGGACCCCCCAGGTGAGTGCGCCCCGAGCTCCCCTCAGTGAGTCCTGCCCAGGGCGTGGGATCTCATTGCAGCTCCTGGGCCTCCCACCAGCACCCCACGCCCCACTGACCACTCCTCAATGAAACCACGGAGCCGGCCACACCAAAGCAGGGAGGAGGCTTGTCTGACCCCAGAGGCTCCCTTCTGCCAGCTACCTGGGGAGATGGGGCCCTGGGCTCAGCTGCTAAATCCACCTGCTCCCGAGTGTCCTGGAGGGGTGGGAGACAGCCCGGGGGAAAGCACTGTGCCCCTAGGTCTGCAGGCCACAGGGGAACAGCACAGCGTCAGAGGGCAGCCAGGTTTGCTGACCGCCCAGGGATGGGGAGGAACTCGGATGTCGGGGTGTCCCCCGCACTGGGAAACTCCCGGTGACTTGCTGCCGTGTTTGGTTTTGTTTAATTTTTAGATGAGTGAGGAAGAAGCAAAACCCTCATAACACACTTTTTGACCACCGACGAGGCGGGGGTGGTGGCCTCTCCCGGGACGTCACCAAGAGGAGGCTCGCCCACCTCAGTGGCACGCCGGTGGGGACACTGAGCCGGGTGCGGGCCTGGTGGGGCTCAGTGTGAACAAATGGATGCCGATGGCAAGAGCCCTGTGGCCACCTCCTCCCGACTGTCCCTCCTGACCGCTGAGAAGAGGAATTCCGGGAGAGCACCAAGCAGGCATCCTGCTGGCCCGGGGGCGCCCTCTGTGTGCGGCACAGTCAGCTCCTCCACCCCTGGCTAGGGCTGGGCAGAGAGCGGGGAGCAGTCAGGTGCCTTTTGGAGGCCCAAAGACCCCCATCTCTGCCATGTGGGTGAGAGTCAGAGAGGCATGGACACCGCTTCTTAGGGGCATTCCTGGGCCGGGCAGTGCGGACAGCAGAAACCGGCCTGGTGGAGGTCCCAGTAGCAGAGGTGTGAGGAGCCTTCACTTCATTCACGCTGAGCTGGTTACCGCGACGTGGGGCATGAGGAAGCTCTGTCACCCCTGCTCAGGGCCTGGCACACAGGACCCCGTGCTCTGCCGACCCCGAACCCTGCACCCCCGTAGTGTCTTGGGGCCAGTGCTGCTCTCTCCCCCTTACAGATGAGGAGGTGCAGGCGGAGACCTCCAGTGGCTGTCCCAGCTCACCCGGCACAGGGGCTGAGCCAGGACCCTGCTTGGGGCCCCTGACTCTGGGCCATCCCCCACCCCGTCCTCCGGGTCTCCACCATCCCTGACTCCAGGGGGCACCAACCGTGACTCCAGAGGCGGCTGAGTCCGCCACAGAGAGCTTCCAGGCCACCGCCTCTAAAGTTGAAGTTTTCACGGGAAACCTGTCCTCCAAGCCGTGAGGCCAGAGCCAGGGTTCAGGGGTGGCTTCATGACAGCAGGCAGGCAGCCTGTCTCGGGACTCCCTGAGCCATCCCATCTGCGACGTGGGTGGAACATCACCCACCCGAGGACGCAGCCACAGCCCGCGGGCCTGGCTAAGGAGGAGTCGGCCAGGGGTCTCCTCTGAAGTGACCAGAGACACTTCCTCCCTCCTTCCCCCTCCTTCCTTCCCTCCTTCCTTCTTCCTAACTGCCTCCTTCCTTCCTCCCTCCTCCCTTCCTTCTTCCCTCCCTCCCTCCCTTCCTTCTTTCTTTCCTTCCTTCCTCTTTTCCTCCCTCCTTCCCCTCCCTCCCTTCCTTTCACCATTTACTGATGCCAACATGAACAAATGGGTATTTGTTCACCCCTGGAGCTGTAACCCAGCCTACGCCTTTTGTGGCTCACCCGGAGCCCTCCAGGGTGGCTCCTGCGTTCCTCGGCCATCCCTGCCCCATCGCTTTGTTTCTCGTCCCTCCTTATCTCCTGGCACCACAGGGGGCCCCAGGCTCATCTCGAATTCCCCCCCCACTTCTCCACGGATCTCTGGCCCCTTCACTGGGGGCAGCGTCAGAAAGGGGATCAGGCTGCTGGATGTGTGCCTGGCCACAGCGGTGTCCTCGCTGGGCCTCTCAGCAGATATGGCGACATAAAACATGGGTGCATGCCCACCCAGGCGTGCATACGTGTGTACACCACCCTGCATACCGACAGGTCAGCATGCATGTGTACACAAACATCCTGACGTGTGTCTGCATGGGCTGGTATAACACACATACACCCCACAATAGCACACATACACATCATCTGTGTCAGTGCCTCCCTGTGCACGTGTGTAGGTACATGTGGACACCAAGCCGTGTCGGCAGCACACAGGTCCATAGTTGCCAAGGTGATTTTTAACAGGGCTATGGGAGAGACGTGTTCATGCCCTGAGGGAGCTGGGGACAAAAAGGCACAGATCTGGGGGCTGTGGGTGCTGAAGGAGGCAAGAGATGCTTGGGGTCAGGGAGCCAGTGCGGATGTTGCAGGTTGGCGTTTAAACTGAACTCCAGGGATGGATGGGGTGAGAAAGGGCAGGCCAGGCAGGACCTGGAGAGAATCCCTGTTTGTAGAACTGGAGGGGCAGGGCCCGGTGGGGAGGCGACGAACACTCCAGGCACAGACAACCTGCGTCCCCCTCAGTGTTTCCTGCCACTTGATGTGGAAACTGGTGAACGACAGGGAGCGCGCAGGGCAGAGGGCGTGCAGCGTGCCCCAGCAGCGTCTCCACCCGCGGCCGAGGGTGCGAGTAGAGGGCGTGCAGCGTGCCCCGGCAAAGTCTCCACCCGCAGCCGAGGGTGTGGGCAGAAGGAGCTTGGGCAGGGGGCAGGAGGACTGTCTTCGGGAGGAGGCCGAGTCCTGGAGAAGCCGCCAGCCCGGGTTTGTCTGATGTTTCTCGTGTCTAGCCTGGGATTGTGGGCTTTTGGAAAAAATCCCAAAAAGAGGGGTTACGGGAACTCTCTATGCCACTGCTTTATTGCGTCCCTGTTCGTCTAAAATTATTCCAAAATAAACGTTTATGTTAAAAATCACTGATGCAGTCAGCACTCAAAATCTAGACACTCACTGGGGTCCCAGCGGTTCCCCAGGCTCCCCCTCGAGTCTCAGGGCACCCACTGTGTGCAGGACGCTGGGTGCTCTCGGGAACCAAGGCCCAGATATGCAAGAGGCCAGGACCCCAGGAACTGAGGCAGCCCCCAATTCACACAGGACACCAGGCTCCAGCCACTGCCTAGTGAGCAGCCCCGGTGAACCCCAGGGTCGTAAGGGCCTCCTGTCCAGCCACGCCAGACCCACGATGTCACCAGCATGGCATCCCCCACCCCAATTCAAAGGGGCCCCACCCAAGCATGGGGTGGGGGTCCAGTGACCTCCAGGGGCCCAGCGCTGAGCTCAGCCCTTCGCCCCAAGCAAGGAGGCGTCCCTTGGTGGGAAGCACGGCATGAAGGGAAATGATCGGTCCCATTGCCAGTGAACCCCACTAATGACTGTCTAGCACGTCTCTGACTTTACCAGCAAAACTCCGCCTGCAAATCCCAACGAGCTGTGTCCTTGATTAATGCTAATGGTTTTTCTCACCAGCTGTGAAAATGTATTTTCCATAATTTAGCTGTCATTACAGGGGAAGGATTGATAAAACACACACACACACACCTCGGGCTTGGAGGACCCGGAGGGAAGCAGGAGGAGGCCAGGAGGCAGCTGCTTCTGCCTGTGAAATGTGGGCACAGGTGCCCAGCCACACCCAGTCACCCGGCCGCTGGCTCCCCAGCCCTCATGCACCTCTCCACGGCAGGGCGCAGACCTCCCTGGGGCTCCGAGCATGGGCCTGGGTGCAGGACAAGACAGCGGCCCCCAGGCAGGGACCAGCCCTCCCGCCTCTCCTGGGTACTGGACCACTGGGCAGCATCTACTGGGCAGCTCAACGCACCCACCTCACAGATGAGGAACTGGAGGCCGGAGGACCCAGCAGCTCCTGCAGCTCAGCCGCAGCTGGGGAGCTAAGCGAGAAGTCAGGCTGCTGTGTCGGCTCCACACCGCTCTGTGCCCCCGCCTCCCGCTGGAGTGGGCTGGGGGTCGCACTGCCCTACCTTCCGAGGAAATGGAAAAAGAAGGCAGGTTCTGAGACAGAAGGGACCTCGACCCTCAGCCCAGCGTCCGTAGAAGGAAGAAAAGGAGAGCAGGGGAGACAGGAGGAGGGAGGGACTGGCCTCTGCGTGAGGTCTGAGGACCAGCCCTGGTGTTGAAGCTACTCCTGACCTCTCGGGGTGAAGCCACCTGCCCCCGCCATGGAAACACCCAACTTGCAGACATTTTCGTTCACAGTTTTTGTTTAAGGAAACTATTCTCAAAGTCATGGAGGCCAGAGTCCAGGAAGGAAGCAAGGAGGGAGGGAAGACACAGGCCTGGCCCCAGGAGGGGGTGGGGGACACCCAGACCTATCATTTGAGAGCCCCTTTGAAGATCCCAGCAAAGCAGAGGGCACGAGCTGTGCGGGCACCGCAGTCTGGGTCCCGCCATGGCCCTCGGCCAAGAATGGGAACCCAAGTGGCCGGGCCAGTGGCCCCCCGCGCCCAGCCCCTGCTCTGCCCTGACCTGCAGGCACGGCCGGGGCAGGGGCCCCCCAAAGTGGTTTCAAGCACAAATGAGTATCTGAAAAGTGCGTCGAGGCGGGGGTGAGCAGGGGAAGACGGAGCAAAGCCAGCGTCCAATCAATTAGCGCGCGTTTTCCGAGCTCCGTTGCGCTCTGCCTTCCATTAGCGGGTCCTCGTCCCGCTGCAGGCCCAGAGCCGCGACGCGGAAACGTTCTCCTCGTTTTAATCTTCACCGAGCCGGCCTTTCGCCTCCAGCCCGTCTAATTGAAACTAATCTTGGTGGGCAAGGCCTGTCTCTCCTCCTAATCCTCCTCCGAGGAAGTTCACATGGTCCCAATTACAGCCGCAGCAGCGCTTTCATTCCCGGCCTCGCCTGCCTCCGCCGGCCTCGGGTTTTGAAAGTCTGCATTATTAAGTCCATGCTTGTGAGTTCCCGCCTGTCACGGGCCGAGAGATGCTATCGCGGCTGCCCAGGGATAAGGTTACCGCGAAGGCATTTTGTGGATTACGTTTCGCACGAGGCGACGGAGGGCAAAATAGCGCAGAACCCGTGAGCTCCCCAGGCGGAGGGGGAGCCGGGGGAGGGCTGGCCCGGGCCCAGCTCCCCAGCCTGCAACCTGCAGGGCGGAGCGTTGAGGAGGATTCTGGAAGCTTCCTGGAGGGGCAGAGAGGAAGAGTGGGGGAGTGGGGCCTCCCCAAGGAGCACAGCACCCCGCTGCAGAGCCCGCCGGGCTCCCCCAGCCCCCCATGGGAGGCTGCCAAGAGGGAGACCGGGTCCCTGGAGCCGGGCTCCGTGTTACAACAAGCCGAACGGAAACCCCACGTTTCCAGGCTGCCGAGAACGTCAAGTTTCCCTGCTCCGGGCTGGAATCCCACGCCCGCCATGTGGGCACGCAGTGACCGTGGCTGATCAGACCTCAGATGGCAGCGGGGATGTCTCTCATTAAACTTTTTAAAAAGAGAAAGTGCAGTAATGATCACTTAATGAAAGCAGTTGCTTAAAGAAAATTCCCCACCTCTGAGATGACAGAAGGAAAACAACGCAGTGGGCCTCTGGCAGGGCCCTCAGGGAGGGAGCAGGGCATGAGAGACGAGCCCCCCAGCCCCCCGAACTGACCAGACCCCACCTCAGATGCCAGACTTGGAGCAGAGTGTCAGGCGGCCACGGTAAGGACAGGAGGCCCTCGCGGCCGCGGTGCCCACCGGGGCTGCTTTCTAGGCGCGTGGCTGGAGCGTGCTGTCCTCCGTGAGCCGGGGGCTGCCTCCGTCCTTGGGGTCCCGACTTCATGTGTACGTAGGCCTCGGTTCCCAAGACCACCCGATGCCCTGCACACAGTGCTGCTCTGAGACGCGGGGAAGAGCCTGGGGAGCCGTCAGGACCCCCCTCGTGTTTAGACCGGTGCCTACTGTCTGCCCATCACCCTGCAGGGCCTGGGGCAAGGCTCTGCCATTCTCGACCCTGATGTGTGGCTTGCGGACTGAGTTGGGGACTTAAAGCTGGAGGTGCATCAATCCTCATCCACCGCCCCCACCTGTGCACTCTGCCCGGCACCCCTGGTTTTTTCAGAAGAGCTCACAGAGCAGAAAGAACTCCACACAAGAAACTCCACCCAACCGAGACCCCATGGAGTGGGACCCCCCTCCCTGCTCCCCTGGAAGGCTCTCACACCTCCGTCCACCAGGGCAGGGCACAGAGCTCTGGCTTCCAGGCCAAGCTGTGAAACCGTGTGCAGAGCTGCCCCTGTGACTAGGAGGACACCCAGGCCGAGGTGACAGCACGTCAGGATGCTGCCCCTCCTCCTCACTCTGCATCTCCCGGTGCCCACTGTGCTGCCCAGCTGGACCTTGGACCCTTGAGCTGGCTTCAGAGTTCTTTCCCCTCCAATAGCGTCTCCTACATGGAGGCCCATGGGGCTTACCCCGACAGCCAGCACCAAGCCTGGCTTTCTCTCCGGCATCACAGAGCCGGAACTCCCACCTGGGCCGGTTGAGGACAAGGTAAAGGAACACCCCGCGGCCCTGGCTGGCCTGGGGCCTGGGGCAGGATGTGCGCTGTGCCCCCCTCAGAGGCCTCTCCCCTCCCCATCACCTGCCAGACCACCTTCCAGCTTTCTAGTCTCTGCTGCAGGCCTGCCTTCTCCAGGTAGTTTCTGGGGGCCCCCGCCAGGAGCCGGTACTGGTCCCAAGTCCCAGGAGTCAGCCGCATGCATGTGAGTCTCAGCTTCGGATGGGAGTGAACCCCTAACCCAGGACCAGACGCCCCACACAGGCTGTGTCTGCAGCACCCAGGTCACTGCACAGAGCTGGACACAGCAGATACCAGCCGCTGCCACAGCTCAGTGCTCCTTCCTGGCCGGGAGGGGCAAGCAGGGGAGGCCAAGGGAAGATGAGCAGGAGGCCACAGAGATCGTGGGGGTCAAGGCAGGAAAGGAGAGAGAGGAAAGGAAAGTCACAGCCGCCCTACAGTATACACGTGTTGTACACAATAATGATACGCAAGTTTTATTTGCCAGCTTAGAAGTTAAAACAAATTTTTTTGACTTGCTCTATCACCCAGCCTGGAGTGCGGTGGCGTGATTTTGGCTCACGGCAGCCTTGAACTCGCAGGCTCAAGCGATCCTCCCATCACAGCTACCTGAGTAGCTGAGACCACAGCGTGCACCACCACACTCAATTCATTTTTTAAAGATGGGGTCTCATTGTGTTGCCCAGGCTGGTCTCAAACTCCTGGGCTCAAGCGATCCTCTGCCTCAGACTCCTAAAGTGCTGGGATTACAGGCATGAGCCACCATGCCTGGCCCTAAAACATTTTTTTAAAAGAGAAAAAAGGGAAATCAAAATGATTGACAATGCCAAGTGCTGACAAGGTTGTGGAGAGACTGGAAGTCAGCACCTCACACACAGGCATTTCGGGAAAGCGCTGGCCAGTTTCCTGTGAGGTAAAACCTGCACTTATACCATAGGACCCAATATTCCACTACTGGGTGTTTACCCGAGATGAAAAGAGGTGTCCACCAAAGAACCTGTAGGCGAATCTTCAAACAAACAGTATTCCAGCCCTACGCTGGAAAAACGACACCAAAAGGCTGATGGATAAATGGCCTGTGGTTCACGGTTCACTAGATACATACAACAGATACAATGTGGGGTGTATACAGGGGATAAGCTGTGTGGGTGTCTCGTGGATACAATGTGGGGTGTATACAGGGGATAAGCTGTGTGGGTGTCTCGTGGATACAATGTAGGGGTGTATACAGGGGATGAGATGTGTGGGTGTCTATGTAATTATGCCTCAAGAAAGTTACCTAAAGTTTTAAAATTCAACAGGTGAAGTGAAACCCCTGGCTTCTGTCCCTACCCAAAGTGAGGGGACCCAACCCTCTGAGTCCTGGCCTCCACCCAGGCAGCTTACATAATAAGCTTTCAGCCTCCGAGGACTCTGGGGACTAGGACCTTGTCCTCAGATTCCTCAGAGAAGCTGAGCACCGAGAGCTGCCCCTCCCGGGTCCCCTCCCCCTCCCCCTCCCTGGTCACGGGCCCCAGGGAGACCCCCTCTCTGGGTTCCTCCTCTGCAGTGTTCAAACAGGCCTGTGAGCAAGTGGCCCATCCCTACCTGTGTCCTCAGCCCTGGTGGAGCAGCTCAGCCCTGAGAAGAGGGAGGGCTAGCTGCGTGGGTGGAGACGGCTGCATGGGTGGCGACGCCCTTGCAGCCTGAGACTTGAGGCAGAGGTGACAGCAGGATGACATCTTGGCATGGTGATGGCATCCTGGCATGGTTGCAGCATCCTGGCACAGTGGCCGATCTCGGCCTCACCTCCGTGAGGACTCGCTGCTCCTGTCTCCTGATGAGAATCCCAAGCCTCACCCGCAGCTGCCCTAGGCAGAGGGGCTCATTCCCTCAGCCCTGGGACATTGCCCAGCTGCCTTGGAGGCTGCCGCGAGCGCTTTGCTGACTCGGGGTAGGGAACAGCCTGCGGAGCCGCAGCCGCAGAAGAAGCCGGGAGATGAAGTGGACAAGCAAAGCCGCGTGCTTGCACTTGTCTAGAAGGAAACGAGCCGAACGTGGCGGGAAAAGCAGCTCCGTGGTGGCAGCGTGAGGCCGACGCCCAGAGCACAGGAAGGTGCTGGCCAGGCACAGGGGCTCCTTCCCTCTGCGGTGCTGGGGACAGGAGTGGGCCGTCCAGAACGTGCCCAGAGGCAGCAGACAAGACTGGGAGGGCCCTCTGCCCCTCCCTGTGTGCTGAGCTGACACACTTTACCCAGCACTGAGGGAGTCTCCAGGATCCAGGACTTGCCATGTTAAAACCAGGACAGTCCTGAGCAAACTGGGCTAAGCTGGTCACACTGGGGTTTCTCCAGTTTGAAAAGGGCCGTTGGGTGCAAAGAAAGAAAAGTGAATTCTGCCGAGATGGCTCAAGCCCCCACCCATCCCCTTCTCCATGGAGAGAGGTTCTCTTGTGTCTCACTCTGCCATTTGTGGCCATCTTTTACGGTTGGCTAATGGGATCATCAGGGATTGGGACGGGTGAGAAAAGATTGGTGTGACAGACTTCATGGTTCCTTCATTCAATATGTAAATATTGTAAGCACCAGCTGTGTGCCATGTGCCACCCTCAGCACTGAGATGAAACAGGCAGAGGCCTGGCCATCTCAGGAGGAGGGCAGTGGTGTGTCCCAGTAGGTAAGATAACAGCAAGGCTGGGGTGATGGCTCCACCAGGGGCGTCTTCCCAGGTAAACGTGAAGATGCCCATCAATGCCTGCTTCCAACTTTTATTATTTTTTGAGAAGAGTGACCAGTCACAAAGGTATGAAGAGCCAGCATGTCCAGGGAGTGTCCATTTTTGCACATGGCTAACAATTTTCCCTCCAGGACGTGGTACCATTTGAGCATCACACCATAGGCTCATGACCTCTCTTTTTCAAAAATATCTTCCCTGGAAATACTAATCAGAGCAGTTAGACAAGAGAAAGAAATAAAAAGACATCAGAATTGGAAAGGAAGAAGTTAAATTATCCTTGTTTGCAGACAACATGATCATATATATATATATATATATATATATCCCTAACAATGCCACCAAAAAACTATTGCAACAAATAAATAAATTCAGTAAAGTTGCAGGATACAAAACCAACATGCAAAAATCAGTAGTGTTTCTATACACTTCACAACAAACTACTGAACAAAGAAATAAAAAACAATCCCATGTATAATAGCTACAAAAAATTAAAATAATTAGGAATAAATTTAGCCAAGGAGATGAAAGACATGTACGCTGAAAACTATAAAACATTGATGAAAGAAATTGAAGAAGAAACACATAAATGGAAAGATAACCAATATTCATGGATTGGAAGAATTAATATTGTTAAAATGTCCATATACCCAAAGTGATCTACAGGATCAATGCAATCCCTATCAAAATTCCAATGGCATTTTTCACCAATTTAGAGAAAACAACCTAAAAATATATATGACCCAGCATAGCCAAAGCGGTTTGAGCAAAAAGAACAAAGCTGGAGGCACCACACAGCCTGACTTCGACATATACTGCAAAGCTACAGTAAGCAAAACAGCGTGGCAGTGGCATACGAATAGACACATCAACCAGTGGAACAGGATAAAGAGCCCAGAAATAAATCCACACATTTAAGGTCAATTGAAAAAGCTGAGAACACACCATGGGTAAAGGAAGTTCAGCCTCCTCAACAAACGGTGTTGGAGGAACTGAATACCCACAGGCAGAAGAATGAGACTAGACCCTTACCTCTCACCTTGTACGAAAATCAACCCAAAATGGGTCAGAGGCTTTCAAGTAAGATCTGAAACTGCAGAACCAGTAGAAGAAAACAAGAGAAATCTCCGTGACTCTGGTCAAGGCAGAGAGTTTTTGAATAGGATCCTAAACGCACAGGTAACAAAAGAGGAAATAGGCAAATGGGATTCTGTCAAACTAAAACTTCTCTGCACAGCCAACGAAACAACCAGCAGAGTGAAGAGACGACCTATGGCCCAGGAGAAAAGATTTGCAAACGACACATCTGATGAGGGGTTAATACTCAAAATCGATGAGGAACTCAACAGCAAGAAAACAAATAACCAAATTTTAATCTGAGCAAAAGATTTGCTGTGGCCACAGTGTGTATCCCCTCCAAAATGCATGTTGAAATGTAGTTGCCTTTGTAGCAGTATTAAGATGTGGTGCTGTCGAGAGGTGATTAAGCCACGGGGGCTCCTGCCTCGTGGGAGGGATTGGTGCCTTGTAAGTGGGCATGTTCATCCCGCTCTCGCCCTCTCTTGCTCCCTCGCCTTCCACTGTGGGATGACGCAGCAGGAAGGCCCTTGCACGATGCCAGCCTCCTGATCTGGGACTCCACAGTCTCCCAAACCGTGAGCCCACAAATTTCTGTGCAATCTGTGGAACAGCGTGACAGCAGCAGAGTGGTTTCAATTCGCATTTCTCTGATGATTATGAAGAACCTTTTCTCATATACCTGTTGGTCACGTGTGTGTCTTCGTTTGAGAAATGTGTCTTCAGGTCCCGTCTCTGTTCACTTTGTGCAGCTGTAACAGAATGACGGGAGCCGGATACACGCTTCTCAAAAGAAGACACACAAGTGACCAATAGGCACGTGAACAAATGTTCATCATAATCATCTGAAAAATGCAAACTAAAACCACAGGAAGATACCACCTGTTACCAGTAAGAATGGCTGTTATCTAAAAGATGAAATACAGCAAGTGTTGGTAAGGATGTAAACAGAAGAGAAAACTTTACACTGCTGGCAGAAATGTAAATTAGCACAGCCACGATGCAAAACTGGGGGGCGGTTCTGGGTAAGAATCCAAAGGACATGAAATCAGTGTGTCAAAGAGATGTCCACTCGCCCGTGTTCACTGGTCACAAAAGTCAAAATGTGAAATCAACCAACGTGTCCGTCAAGGGATGACTGAACAACAAAGTGTGGCACGCACACACACGTGCACACTCTTGCACACGCACACACATGCACACTCTCGCACACACACGTGCACACACTTGCACATGCACACACGTGCACACACACACGCACACATGCACGAAAACGGACATCCGCAAGTGCACACCCATGCACGTGCACACGTGCACACACACACTCTGGCACATGCATGCACACACGTACACACGCACACACGGGCACCCACACATGCACATACATCCACACATGAATACGCGTGCACGTGCACACATGCACACACATGTGGACGTGAACAGGCACACATGCACACACACAGGCATGCACACACATGCAAGCACACACCCATACAAGCGCATACACCCACACACGCACACACTCGCATGCACAAGCGCACATGCGCACACACATGCGCACACACAGCCTTGAAAGAGGAGATTCCCCCATTTGTGACGACATGGAGTCTCTGCTCCCCTCCTCTGGTTCTGCATGGGGAGCTATGGTGCATGGCAGAGGACAGCATCCTGGGGGCCTGGGAGCTGCTGGAGACCCCGCTAGGGAGGCCCCCAGCTCTCATCAGACTGAGACACGGACAGGAGAGGAGCCTGTGTGCTCAGCCGCAGCTGCTCAGGCTCCTTCAGTGCCCCCGCCCGCCACGCCCTGCCTGATGCAGTGATGGGTGGAGAGGAAACGGGCTGTGAGAGCAGACCCCAGACGCCGCCCGTTCCCCCACCCTCGCTCCGAACAGCTCTGAGAAGCATTGGAGAATATGGGCATCCCCAACTCAGGCTGCAAAGAAAAGAAATCCCCTGTGTAGACCGAAAACCACCTTCCCCGCTGGGACCCTCTCTGCAGATTCCATGTCAGCTGTTCTCCAGGACACAGACTCCTGATGGGCCCTGATTAAGGACAGTTAGGATCTCGTGTGGTGGACGCTGTGGCTGAGACGGACTGAGGAGTGAGGACTGAGGCCATGCCATGGGAGGCTGGGAAGGGGGAGGCCGAGCTGGCTGCTGGGCTTGGGGGAGGCGGGAGCGGGGCGGAGATTGCTGGTTCACATCCAGGACAGATGCCTCTGGCTGGGGATGGGCCGGGTCCTCAGGCGGCCTCTGTCTTGTCACTTTATCCCCATTGCATTGCTCATTTCCTTTCACACCACAGTCCTCACAGACAGGGGAGGCATCCGGTGTCCTGCAGGGTAGCTCTGCATATTCGGACACAACAGGACCTAGAATTGTGGAGAAACCCCTCAAAAACTTTCACTGAGGCTCACATGGGTGGAGATCGTGTGCTACAAAGACCATGTAGATATTTAATTCCCACAGCAGCCACAAGGTGGGGATTAGCATCTTCCCGTTTCTTAGAGCTGAGAAAGCGGATAAGGAGGTCAGCCGAGCCACCCGGTCAGTCTGAACTGGAGCTGTGATTTGAACTGAGGCCCCCAGGACCCTGTGTCCTTCCCACAGTGTGCACCTCACCATGTGAGACGTGACCCTCGCAAGGGCCAGTGAACCATCAGACTCAGGAGATAGGGGCCAAAGAACTCATAAGCCCCACCTGGGTTTCAGGAGGTTCTCAAGGTGTTTCTCCATGCTCTGTTGCAGAATCGACATGAACTTTTAAAACATATCCGTGATTTGTTAACTTATTTCTTGTTTTTTTTCATTTCAAGACGGAGTCTTGCTCTTTTGCCCAGGCTGGAGTGCAATGGCGCAATCTTGGCTCGCTGCAACCTCCACCTCCCAGATGCAAGCAATTCTCCTGCCTCAGCTTCCTAAGTAGCTGCGATTACAGGTGTGCGCCACCATGCTCGGCTGATTTTTGTATTTTTAGCAGAGACACGGTTTCCCCGTGTTGGCCAGGCTGGTCTCGAACTCCTGACCTCAAGTGATCCGCCTGCCTTGGCCTCCCAAAGTGCTGAGACTAGAGGCATGAGCCACCTTGCCCAGCCTAACTTATTTCTTACACAGTTGCACAGGGAAAACATCAAGTCTTGGTGGTTGATCCATTTGCACACTGTTCAGTTTTGTAAAGAAACAAGCCCATTTCAACTCAGTATTAAAATAATTTCAATTGTATAATACATTATGATGGATTTGACCTTCCATTATAATAGAGTGGATTCTAGCAGACCAATCCTCCAGCAAACACAACTGAAGACTCTAGGATCTACACACAAAACCACAGCACAAGCAAAGCAGCGGGGACACGAGACCAGCTGGCATCCCAGAGGAGAGGGAAGGCATGGAAGGAAGTCTGAGAGCGGACTCTGCAGTCAGCGTGGCAAGGGCTTGTGCGCGGACAACGCAAGCCAACAGCAGCAGAGCGCATCGCGCAGCATCACCCCCAAGCTCATGGCGCCGTGTTCAGAGCCTGCTAAGTAAGCAGTTCCCTGGTAAACACCACAGGCTTTCCACCAGGATGACTCAGCAACTCCACCCAGGAGCAAGAGCAGCCTGGAGAGAGGCCAGGCCTCAGAAGAGCCAAACCCAGTGGAATCAGCTCAGTCCTTAGTTGGACAATGGAGATCTGACCCCATTGGAGCCATCTGCCGGGAACCAAAGGAAGGCTCCTCTAGGGAGATACACAGCCCAGAGGGCTACAGAGTTTTCTAAATAATGTCTAGAATTTTCTTTTTATGTTATAGGTGTGGTGAGCTGAATGGTGGCCCCCAAAAAGATATGTCCACCTTGCAAGCCCTGGAACCTGTGAATATGACCTTATTTGGAAAAAAAGGGTCTTTGCGGATGCAATCAAGTCAAGAATCTTGGGAGAAGGAGCTTATCCGGGATTCTCTGGGTAGGTCCTAAAGGCAATCCGACGTATCTTCTATAAGAAACAGACTAGACTGAGAAGCACAGAAGGACACAGGCACACAGAGAAGAGGGGAAGGAAATGTGGGCACAGAAGCAGGATGGAAGCAATGCAGTCACTTCATCCACGAAGGAATTCCTCAAGCCACAGCAGCTGGAAGATGAAAGGAAGGGTCTTCCCTGGAGGCTGCTGAGAGTGCAGCCCAGCCCACACCTTGGCTGGGGACTTCTGGTCTCCAAAACTGAGACATTAAGATCCTGTTGTTTTAAACCACTCGGTTTGTGGTAGTTTGTTATGGCAGCCACAGGAAACTAATACACCAGGTAAGCCAAGAGAAGAACAGCAAAGCAGACGATAAAAGTAGACCCACAGGTGATCCCACTATTGGAGTTACAGAGACAGGCTTAACAAAAGTGCACTTAAGAAAGTAGAGAATTTTACCAGAAAATTGAAATCTATGAAAAAAAAATACATGGAAATTCTAGAACTAAAAATCCCTCCAAAGGAACAATAATATGACAATGGACTTCTCAACAGAAATGACAGAAGGTAATGGCATGTCATAAAGTGCTGGGAAAAACATGTGTTAAAATTTTACCAACTTAGAATTCTAATGCAAGGGAGAATAACTTCAAAAACAAAGGCCAACGTTCCTTTAAAGGTTAAACACAGCCCTACATATGACCCAGCAATTCCACTCTTAGTTATGCACCCAAGAGAAAGAAAAACACGTCTCTACACCAAACTTTGTATTAAAAACGTTCATAGCAGCACTATACACAAAAGCAAAAGAGAGGACACAATTCAAGAGACCACCAACTGTCGAGTGATGAAGTCAGGACTATGCGTATGGTGGAATATTATTAAGCCATGAAAAAGTATAGATTCATGCTGTCACATGGCTGCACCTCAACAGCATTATGCCCAGTGATCGAAGCCAGGCACAAAAGAACACATATGACAGGATTCCATTGATAGAAAATGTCCAAAAAGTCAAATAGAGAGAGACACAGAGCATATCCATGGCTGGCTGGGGCTGGGGGAGGAAATGAGGAGTGACCATAAACAGGCTTGTTTCTTTTTAGGGTGCCGGAAACCTAAAATTAGATAGTGGAGACAGCCATGCAACTCTGAAAATATACTAAAATTCATTGACTTGTACATATAAAACATGAATGCTATCACGTGTCAATTATATCTCAATAAAGCTGGTTTAAAAAAGAGAAGGCAAAAAAATTTTGCAAACAAATTAAAAACTGAGAGAACTGAGGTAGCAGCAACATACATGCACACACAAATACACACACACAAATAAATTTTAAAGAGCATTCTCCTGTAGAACAAAGATGATCCCAGGCTATAGAAAGGAAATTTAGGAGAAAATTAAGTGCACAGAAATAGTAACTAGATAGGTAAACATCAATGAATCTCAACTAAACAATAAATGATGCCTTATGGGGTTTTAAATATACATAGAATCAGCTTATACACAGCAGTCACTCAACAGGTAACAGCATGAAATGGAGTTAAAATATTGCAAGCATGCCTACTTTCTTTTTTAAAAGATTTGGATTCTCTAACCTGAGAGTTTTCTTGTAATGCAACCCACTGGGCATGCAGTTATCACCCGGACTTCTTCCCAGCACCCTGTGGGAGCTGGAGTGCAGGGAACCTTCCCAGAAATTCTAATAGTCTGACTACTGTGATTTCTGTGTGTAATAAATTATCCATTTCTGACCCAGGGGAAAAATAATTAATTAATAAAAATGAAGTATTCTAAGGTACTTGCCTTGTCTTGGAACTGACAGAAGTAGGCAATCATGGTAGTGTGCAATAAATCAAGGACGTGTGTTTTTCATCTTTTTTTAGGGAAAAGACTAAAAAGAGAATAACATATAGGATATTTAACAAGTTAACAGGAGGACAAGAGATAACACAAGGGAAAACAGGAGAAAAGTAGATCAAAAACCAGATGAACCCAATAGATAACCAAATAGTCGGACGATAGGTTTAAACCCTGACTATCAGTAATTATATTAAACGTAAAAGTACTAAATATTCCAATTAAAAGATCAAGATTGTCAGACTATATTTTTAAACACCACTTACATGCTGCTTATGACACACTTTAATTAGAAGGACACAAAAATCAAAATAAAGGGATGGGAAAATCAGTACCTTGTGAATAATAACCAAAAGGAAGCTGATGCTGTGCTGACAGGGAAGGTGGACCTCCAGGCAAGAAGCCACGCTCAGATCACCAGACAGCACACACAGGTTAAAACCATACAGGTTAAAACGGTCACTCCATCAGGAAAACATAACATTTAAAATTCATATGCACTCAGTAATATAAGTTCAAAACAAAGGGCAGGAATTGAGAAGAGAGAAATGAACAAAATTATAATTATAATGAGAAAATGTTCACCTGCTTCAGCCCGTAACTGATAGAACAAACAGAGAGCAGGTGAGTGAGAATATATTAATAGGCAGTTTGAAAACATGATATTAAATATAACCTGATGTATGGATTGCCTTAGTCCCTTAGGGCTGCAGTAACAAAGGGACCTGGATTGGATGGCTTGCACACAACAGAAATCTGTTTCTCACCCTTCTGGAGACAAAGTCTGAGATGAGGGTGCTAGCATTGTCGGGTTCTGGTGAGGGTCTCTTCTGGGTTGCAGGCGCTGACCTCCTTTGTATCCTCACAAGGAAGAAAGCAGTCAAGTGAGCTCTCTGGGGTCCCTTTTATAAGGCACTGATTTCATTCTCAAGGGCTCCACCGTCATGACCTAATCAGTTCCTAAATCTCCATCTCCTAATATTGTCATCTTGGAGGGTAGGATTTCAGCATCTGAGTTCAAGGAGACACAAACACTCAGTTCATTGTACTAATACACAACACTCTCCCCCAAAACTACAGAAGACTTTTCAAGTAGCTGAGGAATAGTAACCAAAATTTATCATATTTGGGAACAGAAATTAGGCTTTGACAAATGTCAAAGGCAGGGCCAGGACTAGGGTGAGTCCAGTGAGTTCCCCAAGGCCCAGAATCTAAAGGGATGCTCAGACCCAGATTGACACAAGCAGAGGAGTGGTAGGGACCACACGAGAACTCAGCTAGAAAAAGATGAGCAGAGAGCAGGGAAATTCATGATACTAAAACAATCAGAAAACGAGAGAAGAGAGCTTCCTTACCCCGACCAAAAGCACCTGCAAAAGGCCCAGAGTGTATACTCTACCTAATGGTGAAATCATGGAAGATTCCCCACAAGATTGGCAACGAGACGAAAATGGCAGCTCCCCTGCGTGGTTTAAGCCGAGGTCCTCACCAGTGCGATCACAGCAAGAAAGGGAAATGAGGGCATTTGATTGGAAAGGAAGAAATAAAACTTTTATTATATGTAGACAACATGATTTTATAGGTTGAATACCGTAAGGACTCCACGGATAAACCGTCGGAATGATTAAGGAAACTCAGTGTGGCCACCGGATGCAAGGTCAGCATATAAAAATCAATGGCGTTTGCCGAGGCTGGGGTTGTGCTCACCCAACTGCAAGAAACAAGACAGAATTCCCTTCCGACGTTCCTAAAAATTGATTTGGATGTCAATACTGAGGATGCCTTGCATACACACACACACACACACACACACAAACACACACACGTACACACACACACAAACACACACACAAACAAAAACACACACAAACACACACACACAAAAATACATACACACAAACACACATACACACAAACACACATATACACACACACATACACACAAACACAAACACACAAACACATACACACACATAAACACACACATACACACAAACACACACACAACCACACATAAACACACACATAAACACAAACATCCACACACACAAACGCACACACATAAACACACACAAAACACACACAAACACACAAACACACACACAAACACAAACACACACAAACACATACACACACAAACACACACATACACACAAACACAAATACGCACATACACACACAAACACATACACACACACAAACACAAACACACATACAAACACACACACATAAACACACACACACATAAACACAAACATCCACACACACACACACACATAAACACACACAAAACACACATACAAATATTCTAAAACACACAAAAATGCACACACAAACAAACACTCACACAAACATCCACACACACAAACACACACACATACACACACACACAAACACACACACATAAACACACACACAAAAACACACACAAACACACACACAAACACACATAAACACACATATGCTAACACACACATAAACGCGCACACACACACACACACACACAAACACACATATACACAAACACACACACCCCCCAAGAGGGTATGCAAGGCCTACTAATCACACAATGCGGCTTTCTGGGGAGAGCGGGGCTGACGCCCAAGTTTGTCTGAAAATGGCTGAGGGATCTGGGAGAGGAGGTGGAGTCAGCCTTCCCAGAGGTCCCAGAGGTCAGGGGTGGGCTGGGGTGAGGGTTCCCATGGGCAGGCAGGGGGTAGGGGGTGGGGAACCAGGTTTTGAACTTCCTGCCAGCACCACCAGAGGGGGACCCAGGCCTTCTCATCAGCTCACAGGAAGGTGGGGCAGAAGGGGAGGGGAAGGGTAAGGCTTCAAGACCGTCTGCAGAAAAACCTCAAAAATGGAGTCAGAAGCTTTACTGTTTGAGCGGATTGTGCTAATTGTGTTTAGAAAGGAAAATAACCAAAAAGTAAAATGCTACTGAGGCAGGAGACTGGGGTCTGGAGGCAGGGAACCTCAGGCTAATTCAGCCAACTTCCTAGAACTGAATCAAAAGGAAAACCCCACCTCTCCACGCCCAAATAACAAAAGGATCAGCGGTTACTCCCTTTGCAAACCCCCCACCTCCATTGTGTTGCAGGTGAGAAATCGAAAGTGCCTCTGATTGGTCACGTCCAGTAACCAATCAGACTGGTGAAGGGCTTACTAACTCTTCATTTGCACAGGGATGTAACTTTGTAACTTCATCTCAGCCTCTGATTGGTGCCAACCATTCAGACTGGTCGTGGGCCACTCCACTTACATACAGTGTAAGCAAGTAACCAATGAGAAACCTCTAGAGGCTGTTTAGACTCCAGAACATTCTGTAACCAGTGCTCTTCGGCTGTTGGCTGGAGCCCCCTCTCACTCTGTGGAGTGTGCTTTGGTTTCAGTAAGTCTATGTCTTCCTTGCTTTATTCTCTTTGTTTGTGCATTTTGTCCAACTCTTTGTTCAAAACGCCAAGACCCTGGATGACCCACGTTCAAGACCTTCAGCCGGTAACAATATCATTTACAGTGACACAAAAAAAATCGAATACCCGAGAATACATTTAAAATGTGCAAAACCTCTCACAGAAAACTACAAAACATCGTTTTACAAAAGTAATGGAGGCCTCAAGCAGAGGAACCAGGCTCATTCACGAATCAGAGGTGCGACAGTGGAAAGATGTCAATCATCTCCGTATTAACTGCCTGTGTGATTCCATGCAATGCTCATTTGAAAATCCCTACAGGTTTTTGGCTGGGCGCGGTGGCTCACGCCTGTAATCCGAACACTTTGGGAGGCCGAGGCGGGTGGATCACGAGGTCAAGAGATCGAGACCATCCTGTCCAACATGGTGAAACCCCGTCTCTACTAAAAATACAAAAAAATTAGCTGGACGTGGTGGCACATGCCTGTAATCCCAGCTACTTGGGAGGCTGAGACAGGAGAATCACTTGAACCCGGGAGGCGGAGGTTGTGGTGAGCCGAGAATGCACCATTGCACTCCAGCCTGGGCCACAAGAGCGAAACTCTATCTCAAAAGAAAAAGAAAAGAAAATCCCTACAGGTTTTTATTGGTGGAAGGTAACCACACTGTTAAAGTGTCCAGGAAATGAAAAGGTCTGGACTGGGCCAGGAGTGTTTGCTCACGCCTGCAATCTCAGCACTTTGGGAGGCCAAGGCAGGTGGATCACTTGAGGTCAGGAGTTCAAGATCAGCCCGGCCAAGATGGCAAAACCCTGTCTCTACTAAAAATACAAAAATTAGCCGGGTGTGGTGGTGCACGCCTGTAATCCCACTTACTGGGGAGGCTGAGACAGCAGAATCACTTCAACCTACGCAGCGGAGGTTGCAGGGAGCCGAGATTGCGCCACTGCATGTAAACCTGAGCAACAGACCAAGACCCCGTTTTCAATTAAATAAAAAAGAAAGAAAGAAAACGTCAGGACAAGCCAAGACAGTCATCCAGGAGAAGAGCCACACGGGAGGACCTGCTGCACCAGAGGCTGAGGGTCTAAGACGAAGCTGCAGTCACTAAGCAAGCGTGGTGTCGGTTCACAGACCCGTGAGGCAGGCCCACGGTAAGTGGTGACCTGGTGGCCAACGAAGCTAGGGGCAGGATGGTCACTTGAAGAAATGGTGCTGAGTCGCTTGGGTGTCGGTATGGAAGAAATAAGTCTCGGTCCCTATATCACAGCATTCCTAAATATCGGTTCCTGGGATGCTACAGATTCTAAACAAGAAAGATAAAACAACAAAACCTCTAAAAGATAACACAGGCAAAATGTTGTATGACTTCGGGATAGGCAAAGATTTCTTAAGCCCACACCTTACAGCACGATTAAGAAAGTGAAAAGGCAAACCACAGACCTGGGTGAGATACTTGTAACAAGTGTGTTTGGTAAAGGACTCGCTTCCTGGATATGTACCTGACTTCTACCAATCAGTAAGAACGAAAGGCAACCCAAGAATCAAAAAACAGGTAAAAAATCTCTGACAGGCATTTTGCAAAAGTTATCCTATAAGTATTTGACAAAAAAAAAAAAAAAGTGCTATATGTTGGCCAGGCATGGTGGTTCAAGCCTCTAATCCCAGCACTTTGGGAGCCTGAGGTAGGCAGATCACAAGGTCAGGAGTTCAAGACCAGCCTGGCCAATATGGTGTAACCTTGTCTCTACAAAAAATACAAAAATTAATCGGGTGTCGTGGCACACACCTGTAGTCCCAGCTACTTGGGAGCTGAGGCAGGAGAATCACTTGAACCCGGGAGGTGGAGGTTGCAGTGAGCCAAGATCATGCTGTTGCACTCCAGCCTGGGCAACAGAGCAAGACACCAACTCAAAAGCAAAAAAGTGCTGAATGTCAATCCTCATCAGGGAAATGCACATTAAAACCATGAGCCAGCCACACACACCTACAAGAGCGGCTATGTTCCAGACTGACATGAGCAAAGCTTGGTGAGGGGCAGAGCAACTGAGCTCCCGCCCCACTTGCAGGGAGAGAGAGTAGTGAGACTCTGGAGCACTGGCATCCATCCTTACTAAAGCCGAATCTCCATATAACTTATGGCCCCGCAATTCTGCACCTAGCCAAGTACTCCTTGGAAATACGCACACACGTTCACCAACACACATACCACAGTGTTCGCAGCAGCATGGTTAGCTATATTGCCGAGGTCGGCACGACCTGCTAACAGGAGGACGGGGAAGAGGCTGCAGCATCGTCACAACGCGGGATGCTGCGTATAGGAGGTGACAGATCACAGCTCCGCATGTCACGGAGCCATTGCAGCATTGTAATAATGAGGGAAAGAAGCCAGACACACAGGAGGGCACATGGTGTGATTCTATTTACGTGAAATTCCGAAAGAGTCAAAACCAAGCTACGGTGCTGGCGATCAAAGCGGCGGTCGGTAGCTTTGCAAGGAGAGCCACGTGCGCCGGGAGTGGACATGGCTGCCCTGCTCCCCAGTCGGCAGGGTGGTTCCTCAAGTGTGTCCAGCTACAGTGCGGCAGGGTCCCTCACTCACTGAGGCTTCAGTTAAAACAGAGCTCCCCCAGTGTGTGTCCCTGGCCTCCTAGGAAGCTTCATCTGTGTTAACAGCCACTGCCCACCACTCACATCCCCACCTGAGCCGCACCTCCTGTCAGACCAGCCGTGGCACCGTGGCATTCGATTCTCATAGAAGCCAGGACCCTACCGTGAACTGTGCATGCGAGGGATCTAGGTTGCGTGCTCCTCATGAGAGTCTAATGCCTGAAGATCAGCCACTGTCTCCCATCACTCCCGGATGGGACCGTCAACTAGACAGTCCCACTGATTCTACAAGATTCTACATGACGGCGCGTCGTCTGATCATTTAATTATATATTATAATCAGAATACAAGTAAAGTGCACCATAAATGTCATGCGCTGGAATCATCCCAAACCATCCCCACCCCCGCATCCACAGAAAAATTGTCTTCCGCAAAACCAGTCCCTGGGCCCAAAAGGTTGGAGGCCACTGAATGAAAAGGTTCACTAGCAAAGGTGGAAGAGGAAACCATTTCATTTCTGATGGGATCAGCTGCAGGTTATTCAATGTCCTCAGCAAATCCCTCCAGTCGGGCACAGCCGTTATGGAAATCCGATTTTTTCACATGACCAGGGTCAGAAAAAAATGCTTGTGTCTCATCCCCTCACGTCACACAGATTGCACAGGGCAGCCCAGGTGTGGAAGAGCCGAATGTGCTATCTTTTTGAGCAGCGGGCCCAGAAGATAAATACCCTTGACCACAGCGTGGCGGTGCGTCGCTTTTCCAGACCTGGCTTCCCCTCTGCCGTGAGCCGGGAGGGACGGTGCCAGCCTCTCGCCTCTGTGAATAAATCCCTGCGTTCGCTGCATTCCAGGTCCTCCTGCTCTGCATGGCAGAGCCCTTCCCTGGGGCACAGTGGTCGTCCCTAGAAGAGATCAAGTAAATGAAATTTCCCTTCTTTTGTCACCAATTTCTGGAGACAACAGGACAAAGGGTTTGAAGCACTCCCGAGCCACCTACAGCCGGGCACTAATTCACATCTGCTCCTAGTGGATTCTAAGCACGGACTTGACCTCCCCGCTGAGGGAGGTGCCGTGGATCCTCCGCTAACACAGACTCCGTGCTGAGCGCCTCCGCGCTGTCCTTGGCCGTTACCTTTGTGGTCTGTCCAGGACCTCCTCAGCAGCCACGCAGCACACCCATTCTGTGCAATTCTGAGCGGAGTTTTCATCACTTCTCTACCTTTCACAACAAAATTCTTCCACTTAAACCTAAAAAGCATTTTGCAGTTGTTCTGGGGGGGGTGGGGGATTTACCCGGAGGTCCCTGAGCTTTTTTTTAAAAAGATGCAAACGCTTTGAGGGCTCCCTGCCCGTGTTTGACGAAGTTTCCCAGCAGACAGTGCCCGCCCCCGGGGGTCAGGGAGACGGGTCTCGGCCCTGCAGCCCTCACAGCCCGTCTGCAGCCCTTCAGAAGAAAACAATTATTATTTGCATAATGAGATTTCTGCAGAAATCATAATTAATCTTAAATTTCACATTAGTGAATATATCTAAACCAAATTGCTTCAGCACTTTTTCATCTGAAACCATCACGCTGCCTGAAGACCACTTGAAAGTGGCAAGAGCCCGCCAGGAGTCCGAGACTGTCCTTCAGGAGACCCCGTCTGAGGCAGAGAGAGAAGGGGCGAGGCTGCAGGGTGCTGGGGGAGGGCTGCAGCTGGCAGTGGTGGGGAAGCAGGCAGGAGAGGCAGTCAGCGCGAGCAGGCTTTCTGGACTACATGGATTTTATTAGCAGGGAATAGGGTAGCTGAACTGGACGGGGGCGAGTGGCTGCTGTGTGGGAGGGGGAGCCGCCCAGCCAGGTGTGGGGCCACCACCGAGCCACTCTTGTTAGGACAATAGCCTGGAATCTACCCCTGCTCAGTGCTTTAAACCTGAAGGTGAGATTTAAAGGGACTGGGGGAATTAAGACCATTCTCAATGGGGGCCACTTGATTTTTTTCCAGATGACCTCACGGGTTCCTGGGGGTTCCTGCTTGCTACCCTAATGACTCCCAGGGGCTGGCCCCTCCCACTCCACCACATGGTCCCTGTGCCAGCCCCACCAACCAGGCAAGTGTCCCAGGACCTGGTCTGGAAACCTGGGTCCAAGCCCACCACCCTGGCTGTCAGAACCTGGGACCCCTGGGGGCCTTGTGCCCCAACTGCACAGCCTGGCTCAGCCCAGCTTCTAGAAGGCACCAGACGGTGAACTGCAGGGTGGGCAGAAGGCACTTGGGGGCGAGGGCAGTGCACAGAGCCCCCATTCTCTTCTCTGCCCTCCCCCATGGAACGGTGGAGACACATCGAGATTTCCAGGGAGGTCCTCCTGTGCCTGCTCCGGCTTCCTGCACGGCCGCGCCTCCCGGCAAAGCCTCTTTGTCCACGGCTTCCTGCCAGGGCCCCCACTGCAAACTCCTGCGCTATAAACACCTCACAGCCCCCGACCCCCGACTCCCTCCAGCACCCAGACCCATCGCCCACCTCCCCCTCCCACTCTCTGTACCCACAAACCCCCGCTCCAGGCACCCACCATGCTGGGCACACTCGGTGCCCTGAGGGGAGTTTGGGGGATGCATGCATAGACCTGGCCCAAGGCCTGCCCAGGAGAAGCCGAGGCAAGGACGGCAATAAACATCCTCCTAGCTGGACGCGGTGACCGCAGACGTGGCTCCCCCACCACACCTGGTGTCCTGATCCCTAAGAGGGATCAAAGGTGTCCCTTTCAGAGGCTGCTGGGGGGAGCGATGGAGATGCCACTGGGGTGAGGCATTTTTCCCGATACTTTCCCGGGGGGAGGCATCCTCAGGGCTGCGGTCAGCCAGCCAGACCGGGCCACGGGACAGCACTCTAGCCCTCCTCACAGGCCACGTCAACAGCAAAATCACCAACAAGAACTGCACACAGCAAGAAACATGGCACTAAATAGACGTCAAAAAAGAGGCTTGCCTGGCACGCTGTGCACATCCACCTGACCTTGGGGCATAGGGAGTATTGATTTCGAGACCACAACTAGTTTTCATTAGGTAGGCAAATTTGTAATGTGGAATCTGTGAATGAAAAAAAAAATCACTGAATTGTACACTTTGAAAGGGTGATTGGTGACTTACACTCAAACATGATGTGGGACGTGACACAGCTCTGCCCCGAGAGAAAGGACATTCCCAACACACGTGCAGCCAGAACAGACACCACTGCAACCCCAGTACACTGCTCACCCAGTACACTGCTCACCCAGTACACTGCTCACCCAGTACACTACTCACCCAGCACACTACTCACCCAGTACACTGCTCACCCCAGCACACTACTCACCCAGCACACTGCTCACCCAGCACACTACTCACCCAGCACACTACTCACCCCAGTACACTACTCACCCAGCACACTACTCACCCCAGTACACTGCTCACCCAGCACACTGCTCACCCCGGCACATCCTCACCCCGGCACAGTACTCACCCCGGCACACTGCTCACCCCAGCACACTGCTCACCCCAGCATACTGCTCACCCCAGCACACTACTCACCCCAGCACAGTACTCACCCCAGTACACTGCTCACCCAATATGCTACTCACCCCAGCACACTACTCACCCCAGCACAGTACTCACCCCAGCACACTGCTCACCCCGGCACATCCTCACCCTAGTACACTACTCACCCCACATATCCTGGGGCCAGGCAGGGTGACCCAGCAGGAGACACTGCTTTCCATCACCCCCCCTCTGTCCACAGCATTGTTCCCTTCAGGTGGCACTCACAGTGAGGACGGGCGGGCAGGACAGGCCTGGCAAGGAGAGCCCCCAAGCACAGTCAGAGGGTGACATGGGGTGGAGTTGCATGGGGGGAGGAGATGCCCCGATGCCCAGGATGGCCCTAGTTTGCCCCCACTGTCCCAGCCAACGAACAGCTCTCCCACACTCTCAAAAGCACCCCAGTCTCAGCAAACGATTCTCTGGCAATCCTGCAGCAGGGCAGCAGGTCACAGTCGGCGTGGCCGCAGCACCGTGCTGGGGTGCACAGTGGAGGGAGATGGGGCTCTCCCTTTCTCCAGGAGGCTTTAGCTAGAGGGGCTTCAGCGAAAACATGGACCCTGTTTTCTTCCCTGCTGGAGGCACAGCAGCCATGCCTGGTCCTCGGGAGGCAGCAGCACCCTGCCCGCCATCTGAGAGAGGGCTGTGTGGCTTGTCTGACACCCGCTGTGAGTTCAGGGGAGCTCTGATGCTGCCCGGGAAGGATGGAACAGGAGACCCCAGTGGTGCAGCTTCTCCCAACTCCACCCCCACCCTCTGCACCGCAGCACCCCCCAGGCACCTGGCCTGGATGGGAAAACATGACAGATGATAGTCACCGGGGACCATCCTCCGTCCACGCTCCTTCCTGGCCTCGAGGGGCCCCATCAGGGAGAGCATGTTTTATTAATATCGGATATTAAAGTTTAATACTGTGATTGCAGGGGAAAAATGGGGCTTCACCTTCGAGGAGCATTAGCAGATTCCAAAGAGAGCCTGTGCACGGGAGGGACATTTGTCAGGGCTGTGAGGATGGGCGCCCCATCCATCACACCCTTGGTGAGCTCTCCACGCTGCTGGCAGTGGCCATGGGTGGGTGTGGCGACCCCCTCCAGCACTCCTGCCGGGTCAGCTCCCACCCCAGGCATCTGGAGCCAGCAGGGGAGGAGTGTAGGTGAAGCCCGGCACCAAGACTCCGAGGAGGGGGCTCTGGACTCTGCAGCCTGCACCTCTGGGTGTGCCTGAGACAAAGGCCAACCCCCTCACTGGCAGGTCATTCTGTGCAGGGAGCTCTGTGGGTCCCCCTGGGGCCTTTCCTGAGCCCCCAGCCTGAAGCATGGGCCCCTGGCCCCGGTTCATCCTTGCAGGCCCCTCAGACTCTTCTCACACCTGCATGCCTGTGATGGACACAGGGTAAGGGGCCACCCCCTCCACTCAGAAGCCCGGGACCAGCAGGGTGGGGCGGGTGAGGAGCTGTGGTGGAGGCTCTAGAAAGGGGGCAGGGGTCACTGTGGGGTCCTCTCTCGCTCCTTACAACCCCTGCATCTGGCAGTTGGGGTGTGAGCCCCAGGCCCAGGCTCCCAGCAGCTGCTCAGACCCAGCCCCTAGGCTCCTCCCGCACTCACCTCCCACACACCAGCTGCCCTGCCACCCGCCACCCCTCCGTCCCACCGGCAAACGCACAGGCCGCCTCTGCCTCCCCTGGCCCCACCTGGCTGACTGTTCTCGTTCCTCCAGCTGGCTCCACTGGGCCTGGCCTCTCCTGGACTTTGGGCTTCCCCCCATACACCTTCCTTCTGCACCCCGTGCTGACCGATGCATGTTTATGGGGGTGATGAAATCAGTGAACACGTCTGGGAAGCTGCGGTTGGTAACAAAAAGAACTGGTGACCAGGCCGTCAGGTCCTGGGGGGGCTGCACCTACACCCATCAGCTCATGAAGGGGCCTCAGTCCTTCTGGGTGACCTTAACAGAATACCACAGCTGTGTAATTTACAAAGACCTGAAATGTCTGTCTCAGCATTCTGGAGACTGGGAAGTCCAAGACCCAGGTTTGGTGTCTGGTGGTAGCTGCAACCAGCAGAGGGGGACACGCTCACACCGGGACGGGTGGGTGAGCTCACAGAACTCTGTGGACTCCCAGTCGTGAAAGCAGGAGTCCTCGTGGCCCAATCACCTCTTAAAGGCCCCACTTCTTAAT
Source organism: Cacajao melanocephalus (assembly GCA_963573385.1). Taxonomy (NCBI): domain Eukaryota; kingdom Metazoa; phylum Chordata; class Mammalia; order Primates; family Pitheciidae; genus Cacajao; species Cacajao melanocephalus. The sequence continues at coordinate 53,298 of CAUYLG010075769.1, forward strand.
GCCGTCATGTTGGCCACTGAGTTTTAACACCTGATTTTAGAGGGAACACAATCAAACCACAGCAGATGGCAAGGGCTGGGCAGGCTAAGAAAGGACTCAGTGGCAGATGGGGAGTGCCTGCCTCTCGAGTCCACCCTCCCACCCCCCTGCACATGGCAGACATCACTAGTCAATCAGCACACTCACTGCTGCTCAGCCCAGACCCAGCTGGACCCTCCCCAGCACCGGACAGGCAGTCACGCCATTTGGGGAGAGCGGGTGTCCCAGAGGGAGTCCAGCCAAATGTCTGCCTTTTTCGTGGGACAGGGAGGGCGTGGGAGGGCAAGCAAAGTTCCTGTTTCCCCTTGGAAAGGAAACAAGACTGGCAGCTCTCACGGTGGTGGTACTCAGGCACCCACCCTGGGTCTCAGGGTCCAGCATGGCACTGGGTACACAGCTGGTGCTCCCTACGTGCCTGTGGCTGGCCACGCCCAGCCCTGAGTGTGGAGCCTTCCTGAAGCCCCTGCTTCCTGCGAGGCAGGCCCCACGGCCTCGGGAAGACCTCGGAGGGCACCCTCGCATGCTCCGCCCATCCCAGCCTCTCGGGTCCCAGGTCCAGGGAAAGCACAGACGAGTGGCTCCACCTGAGGCCCCTCCAGTGCCTCCCCAGAGGTTTACGCCACCTCAGGGCACAGGAGCAGGTCTGTCCTCGGAGTTCTGGAGCCTGGCGGGTGCAGGCTGGAGAGGAAGAGTGAGCTGGGAGCAGTGTTCACGGGGGCCTAGCCCTGGGAGGCTCCACAGACGGGAAACATGATCTGCAGCCACCGGGCCCTTCTTGGGAAGAAGTGAGTGTAAAGAGTAGCAGAAGCCATGAGGGGGACAGACCTCCCAGCAACGCAGCCCCGTGGGGAGTAGCTCCAACTCACCCGAAGGCCACCCCTTGGCCACAGTCGCGCAGACAGGTGGAGACCACACGGGGCCTGTAGCCCCAGGTTAGCCCCGAACCTGCCCCCAGCCCCTCCCGGCAGAGCTGAGGAGGCCCCGAGAGACCAGGCCCCAAGGTAGGAACCCGGGCAGGGTATCAGAGCTCAGGGCTGAGGGCTGCGGAGGGTGCACCTGGCACCAGGCTCTGAGGAGTGTGGACGTCACAGTGCTCAGGGGCTGCCACGCTGAGAAAGGCACCCACAGGTGGCACCGAGGCAGCGCCTGGCAGGAGAGACTGGTTGGCGCTGTTGTGATGGATGTGGTCTTGGCAGGTTGGTGGTGGGAGCACAGGTGGCACATGGTGCTCACGGCACCTGCACCCTCCCCCACACCGGGCCTGGGGGGGATGAAGCACCAGCCAGAGGGGCGGGGGCGGGGCGGCCGGGGGCGGGGCGGCCGGGGGCGGGGCAGCCGGGGGCGGGGCGGGGCAGCCGGGGGCTGGGTGGGGCGGGGCGGGGCGGGGCAGGGAGCCTGGCCTCTCAGGGAGACCTCGTGCATTCTGAATTGTGCTTTTTAAAAATAATCAATTCCATTACAAATCAATATCCTCACACTTGTCTGACCACATACATCTGCCACCCCAGAAATGCTGTCTGTCCCCCAGAACTGAGAAGGGAGGGCGTTGGTGTCAGTGAGGTGCTGGGAGCTTCTCTCTGCATCAGAGAATTGTGGTCAACGCACGAGGAAGTGACCAGAATTTCCCAGTTACCTGCACCGTGCAACGTACCCAGCGGCCGCACGTGGACATTTAAATTTAAATAAATTCAGATAAATAAAACGTAAAGTTCCAGTCCCCACCCACACTGTCTCAAGTGCTCAGGAGCCTTCCATGGCCCATGGACGCAGGACGTGTCGGCCAGTGCAGGCAGCTCCAGGGATGGCACTGGCACCCACAGCCCGCCTTCCATCTCCTAGGGCTCCGCGGAGCACACAGAGGCGACTCAACGAGGACTTGCAGGACCAGGACCTCAGGCACGGACTCGGGGCTTGGCCATCTTCATAAGCACTTACTCTGTCCCTGGCTTCCTGGAAGGAGGACGCTTTAGCTGCGTGAGGGACTTTGGCACTCCCATGGCTGGGGCACCTCCAGAGCTCAGCTGGCTCAGTGGAGGTTTGGGGGTGGGGCTGGTCAGGGAGGGCTTCCTGGAAAAAGTGGAGCCTCGGGCAGCGGGGATGGCTGTTATTTGATGAGTGAGCAGAGAGGGCGGTGGAGGGAGGCACCCGGCCAGACACAGCAGCGTGGACCTTGGAGGTGGGAGCTCTCCAGGGGGACCGGGAAGACGCTGGCCAGAGTGCACAGACCCGCAAGACATGAACTCACACAGCTGTCCTGACGGCCACTTCCCAGGCCACCATCCTGTCCATAACGCTCATGAGCGGAAACTCTTTCCAGAGGGAGTCTCAGGCACCAGGAAGGAGGAGGGGCCCTGGGCAGCCTAGGCCTGGGCAGAGACAAGCCCCACAGAGCCTGGTGGTCTTGAGGTCACTTCCTCCGCCCTCGGAGGCCCCGGGCAGGATCCCCACCACCAGAGCCGCCCCTTGTCTCCCCCGAGCCTAAAGCTTCAAGGAGCCAACAATACCCCTAAACAGAGTCCTCTCCTGTGTTGTGTTTTTTATTTAATTTTCCAAAGAGCACACTCTTTTATCATCCAAAACCGTGAAAGTAAATTAAGAAGAAATGGGTTTCTTTCAATTAGGCTCTGCGTTGCTTTGAGTAACTGCCTATAATTCTATTTAATGAAAAAATAAAATCATTATTCCACTCTCCCCTGCCCTGTCACAGACCCACAGACGGGCTCCATTAGCGTGCACCGTAGATTTATTTAATTAGAAAAATATTTTGTTTTCTCTGATTCTTTGGGAAAAGAAAAGGGAGGGGAAAAAAAATCCTCCAGGCACAAAATTAATCAAATCTGTTACCTGATAGTTAATGGGTTCTACGCTCCCACGTCACTCAATCCCCACGGTTGCTCCCACCCTTGATTTGGACCCAAACTCAATCACACACCACCAACGGGCCACCACCGCACCTCCCTGGCCGCATCAGGCAAACTCCGATGCCAAGACCCTCACTGCTGGGTGGAGGGACCCCCGTGGCAGGCACATGGGGGAAGGAGGCCGAATTCTTCCTTCGCCACAAAGCATCAGTTCCCCGGCCCTGCGTGATGGGCAGGAAGCCGAAGCCCGGGACACACGTGCAGCTTGTTAAGCAGAGCCCGGGACCATGCCCACCTCACTCCCAAACCCGGCACCGGACTCCCACCCCGAGGCCTCGGCTGCTTCCCAGGGCCCGGGGGTGGCAGAGAGGGTGTCTGAGAGAGGCGAGCTGGCTTTACAAAAGAGGCTGGCTCCCAGGAACAAAGAGGCTCCCTCTGGGGACCAAGCTAAGGTCTGGGAGGCAGGCCCTACGGACCCCTCTGTGACCTCTGGTGGCCCTGCTGTGAGCTCAGGGTCCCCCAACTGTCCAGCAGGAACGTGCCACCTATGATGCATGTGGCATGGGGACAGATGAACTCAGCGTGGACTCTGGGCCCATTCTGTGCCTTTGAGGCCACCCTGGGCCCTTTTCTTCCCATCACACCTTCTTTCTCTTCTTCTTTCTCTCCCTTCCTGCCCTCTCCTCCCATCCTCCCTTCTTCCTCTTTCTTCTTTCTCTCTGGACCCTGCAGGACCCTGTCCGTAGAAACAGCCCATGGTTATGAGCAGAAACTCACGTTCTCTGAGGACCCTTGGGGTTCCCCTTTGGGATGCGGAAGGAAGGAACCCCCAGAAGAGCCACAAGCAGGTTTCCCAGGCTGTGTTTCATGGGATGGGACGCCTGTGAGGCTCTCCTAACAAGGGCTCCCAGCCAGCTGAGCTTGGGGTGGGGACAGGGGCCCCTGCAGATAGAGCTGCCAGAAACTCCAGGCCGTCTACTGACCCTGGAATCCCAGATAAACACCCAGTCACTTCTTAGCACAAGTATGCCCCAAATCGTGCACAGGATATACTTACACTCAGAAAGACGCACTGATCTGAGATTCGAACGTCCCTGGGAATCCTGTATCTCTGTGTGCTCTACCTGGCCATTCCTGGGGTAGACTTTGGCCTCCCGGGAGGCCCCAGTGCTGCCCCTTGCCCTCTGAGGCTCTGAGAAGCGCTCGCTGCACCCCTTCCTCCCACAGCCAGGGGCTTCTACTGCAGCTGTGTCTTCACCACTCAGAGGTGGGGCCGGTCAGCATCTCAGCCCACCGGCGGGTGTGTGAGCTCTGGGTCAGGGTACTTTTCCTTCTTGGGGGATCTCAACTTGGCAAGATGGGAGCCCTGGGGCCAGCCTTCCAGTGGCCCCAGCGTGTCCTCGACCAAGCCTGGCCTGGCCCCTGGCCTCCTCCCACCCGGCACCGTGCATGGCCCAGCGGTCGGTGGGTTCAGGTCCCCAGCAGACAGACGTACCACAGAGGGAGGTCACGAGACTCGGCCGAGCTGCAGCCAGGCACCCGGACCTCATCGCCCCAAAGCCAGTCCCAGCCAGATGGGAGCCAGGCACAAAGATGACACGTTGGCCGTGGCAGCGCCTGCCTGGGCGAGGCTGTGGTCTCTGAAACGGCCACCGCCTCCCTCTTGCTTTCCGGTTTTTCCAGCAGAACCTCACCGTTGGAAGTCGGCACTTCAGCTCAGGTGGGTGTGGACCCAACCCTGGTCCGCCCCATACAGCTCCTGCAGGACTGTGATGACCCAGGGGACAGGGGTCTCCCGGACTGACCTGAGAGCTAGACATCTGTCAGGCCAAGTCACCCCACCCAGGTCACAGCCAGTGACATCACAGACTTCGCCCAGGGCCAACAGCTCTTGGGCTAGTTGGGGATCAGAATAATTTTTCCTCCCAATTGTGGATGATTCAGGTAGGAAGATGGTCTCGTTTGGGCATCTGTGCCAATGCAAACCTGTGTTGAACTGCCATCCTCCAGGGCTGGGTGGGGCCGGGGCGGGGTGGCTGGATCATGGAATCCTCCAGGGCTGGTGGGGGGTGGCTGGATCCCGGGTGTGGGAGGTGGCTGAATCATGGGCGTGTCCTTCACACGTGGTTCTCACCATCCCTTTGGCGTTGGTCTTACAAGTGAGCTCTCACCAGATCTGGTCGTTTGAACATGTTGGCACCTCCCCACTCTGCCTCCTGCACCCACCGTGGGAGACGCCTGCTCCCGCTTTGCCTTCCGCCATGACTGGAAACATGCTGAGGCCTCCCCAGAAGCAGAAGCCGCTGTGCTTCCAGCAGACGCTGCGGAACCCTGAGCCAATTACGCCTTTCTCGGCCTCAGGTGTTTCTTTACAGCAATTTGAGGATGCACTGATACAGACAGGGGAGGGGTGGTGTTGAGGAGGGGGCTGGCGCTAAAACACGGGCTGGGCAGAGGGCGCCAGGAGGGCCAGGTCTTGGACATGGCAAGACCCCACATGAGGACAGGGCTCACACAGCTGCTCCCGGCAGGTGCGATCCAGAACGCTCTCTATGGCCAGAGCCTGGCCAGTGCCTGGCTGAGTTAACACCACCCCCAGCCTCCTGACCACTGGTGCCTTCCTCAAACAGCCCCCGAGACTCCAAAGTGGCACTGGGTGGAGTCCACCCCACTCCACCGGATCTTGTGTGAAATTCTCAAACTCAGCTTGGTGGCGTGGACCTGCCTGCCATGTTCTGCCTACACTCAGCAGCCCGTGTTGGCACAGGAGTGGGGACATTCTCCACCTGGGGCCCAGGGCTTTGGGGGCGGGGGTCGGGGGCAGGGGACTGACTGAGGAAAAACAGCTCCTAAGAAGCAGCATTTGAGAAAACCTGGCCTCGACCCAGCTGTCTCTGCTCTTGGCCTGGCAGTGTGGGAAACTGCAGATTCTTCTCATTGCACCTCAACAAACACCACCCACGCCCTACCAGTGGGCGAGCCACAGACGAGGGGTTCCCCTGAAAGTTGAGCCCCCCGTCAGGGCTGAACTGTGATGGGAGAGCCACAGACAAGGGGGCTCCCCTGAAAGCTGAGCCCGCCGTTAGGGCTGAACTGTGGTGGAAGAGCCACAGACGAGGGGTTCCTCTAAAAGCTGAGCCCCCCCATTAGGGCTGAACTGTGGCCCTGTGTTAAAAAGGTAGCTTGGGCGAAAGGACGTCACACGGGTGGGTCCTAATCCAGGTGTCCTTACAGGACAGACACACGGAGGGCCGCCCCTCTGAGTACACAGAGAGGCCAGGGAGGCGCCAGCCCTGATCCCGGACTCCCAGCCTGCAGGGTCGGGGGGAGCCATGTGTTGTGTAAGTGCCCAGGCTTCAGTTCTCTGCTGTGGAAGTCCCTGCAAACCGACCCCACTCCACTGCTGCTTTGTGGCTTGAAACAAACAGAAATGTTTGCAAGCTCCGTCCCCAAATAACAGTCAGGGGTTGTGCTGAGCATGGAGGGCGTCCTGAGGCAGAGCCCTGAGGGTGGCGCCGGCTGCAGGGGGGTCGTACGGCAGCCCAACTGGGGGTCTTCTCCAGCGTCTACCTCTAGTCGGTGTGGTCTGGAGCCCACTGCCATTAAGTCAGCCCCTTTCTCCCTCCGTCCATGGAAGACGCTACATTTTACCCTCTTTACCAGTGGGGACCCTAGTCCCGGCCTTCTCGAGAGCCTGACTGTCACCTGCCCTCCAGCAGTCCAGTCCGCCCTGGAAAGCAAATCCTCACCCCCACAGAGCTGCACACGGTGGATGCAGGACAGAGGACCCAAGTTGAAAGAGGTGACCGCACAGGTGACCCCCACAGATGGAGACACCCAGGGACCCCAGAGGCTCCCCTTCCCCAGGGAAGGTGTTACAGGTGTGCCCTCACCCAGCCCTGGCCCCGGGGAGCTTCGGACAGAGGGACCCAGCTGCCTGGTGGGAGGCAAAGCCCCCTCCCCCCACCAGCCCAGAGGGGCAGCCTGCGACCCCTTCCCAGGTCCTGGGGACAGAGTCCCCTCCCCACCTCCTTCCTGCAGCCCTGCACTTGCCGATCCCTCAACCAACACTCACCAAGATGCTCTTTGGCAAAATAAGCCCCAGGTGACCTCAGAACACCTGGACAGGGCAGAGGGAGGAGCGGCGGTCAGGACTCGCATGGCAGCAGCGGCTCCAGGGCCACCCCAAACCAAGGTGGTGTCATGAGGACATCTGTCCCCACCCACATCCCATGTGGAAATGAAGTCCCCGTGCTGAAGGTGGGGCCCAGCAGGAGGTGCTCAGTGGGGCAGACCCCTCCTGGTTTGGTGCTGTCGTGTCTTTTAAAATGTGTGTGGCACTTCCCCCTACTCCTGCTCCCGCCACGTAGGACACCTGCATCCCTGTGGCCTTCCACTGTGATTGGAAGCCGCCCGTGGCCTCCCTGGACGCGGACGCCACCATGCCTCCTGTGCAGCCTGCAGAACCGTGACCTCTTCTTGTCAGTCAGGCAGCCTCGGGCATTTCTCCACAGCAGTGCGAGAGCCGCCTAATGCCCACGGCTGGCAGGCAGGAGCTCCTGGGGCATTTGCCTCCCCTGAGGCTGGGATGCGCCACCTACCTGAACTTCCACATTGGAGCAAAAGCCGAAAACCCCAAAATGTCCAAAGAAGGAAGGCAGTCAGCTCAACCCCGGCACCCAGAGGGGCCCCGGGAGCTCTCGGAGCGTGTGCCCCTGGGTTGCTGGGCCGTGTTCCCACGTGGGCATGATGGTGCCATCTGCCCTGTCTGTGGTCAGCTGAAGGACGGTCCCCACAGATGCCCGCGTCCCAGTCCCTGAACCTTACCTGGAACATGCGTCAGGACTCTCCAGGGAAGCAGAGCTAGCGGGCCGCGTCAGGGGGAAGAGCTCATGGGATCAGGAAGGCCGACGGATCCCACCTTCTGCCATCTGCAGCCTCCAGATCCAGAAGAGCTCCTGGTTCCTTTAGCACTGAAGGCAGAGTGAATTCCTTCTTGTCTGGGGAGGTCACCCCTTTAATTATCTGCATGCCTCCAGCTGATTGGGTGAGGCCACCCGCATACCAGAGGGAGGCCTTCTTTGCCTTGTCTACCCGTTCAAACATCAGTCTCACCCAGAAACGGCCTCACAGACACACCCAGGGTCACAGTGACCAAGTGTCTGGGAACCCTACGGGCCAGTCAAGTTAACTCATAAAAGTAACCATCACTCCTGGCAAAGGGAACGGCACAGAGGGGTAAGTTGAGACCCTTGAGGAAGTTCTCTGGGATTACCCAGGGGGGTCCCCCTGTGATAATGGGGCTCTCCTAAGAGGGAGGCGGGGGGTCAGAGTGGGAGGAGATGTGGGCGCAGAAGCAGAGGTCAGAGAGAGGGACCAGAGGAGCCGTGCTGCCACCTTTGAGAACGGAGGAGGTGCCACGATCGAAGGAACTCGGCGTCTCTAGAAGTGGAAAGGCAAGGAGCAGACTCTCCCCTCAGCCCCTGGAGGAACCCGCCCTGTCACACCTTCATTTCAGGACTCAGATTTCCAGAGTTCTACCATAAGAAATGTGTGGTTCTAAGCACTAAGTTCGTTTCCATTTTTATAGCAGCAAAAGGAAAGAACATGTGTCCCGTCTTCTTCGTGTTATAATTTGTCTTGTTAGTAGAATAAAGTTCCATTTGATGACTGCAGTGATTTCTCGGCTGTTCCAGTTCCAGCACGTAAATGACACTGCGGTGGACATCTTTGTCTCTGTGGGTTTCCAAAGGCCCAGCCCCACCCCCACCCTGTCCACTGAGGCTGGGGGCTGGCGAGGGAAGGGGGCTGGGGACAGTGCTCATCTGTGGCCTTTCGAGGTGGCCTTGTCAGCTTGAAGGACAGCTTGCCTCAGTTCTGGCCTAGCGTAGGGGTGGGGCTCCATTTTCCCCCCCGGCCTGAGGCAAACCCTCCGTCAGGAGCGGTCCTCGTCCTACAGCAAGGTCCCTGAGGCGCCAGAGAACTCTGCCACGTGAAAGGCTCTTCTGTCCATCCGGGAGCACCACCTGCTCAGGGCATGGGGCCAGGCACTCCCTCCTGTCCTGGGGCCACCTCCCAGCCTCTGTCCACTCTGAGTCCCCAGACAGGAAAATGGGCTGCAGCAACCATGTCCTGTGGGTCATGCAAGCAGGGGGCCAGCCCCTCCCCTAGGCATGATTCAACGCTTGTCGGGTGGAATGGAGACCCCTGTGAGGACGCGCAGAGGGGAAGGTTCAGCCAGAAGGCGCTGGTGAAACTTATGCAGGGGTCAGAGCAGGACGCCTCTGCCCTCTGCCGCCCAACATGGCTGGAAGCTGGATGGGGGCTGACAACTTGGACTCCAGACAGACCACAACTCCCGTAGCCGCAGGCCCTGCAGCCCGAGCACCTCCTGCCCACTGGCCCTGTCCCCTCATGGCCTGGAGAAGCCCGGGGTGGCTGTGCCCTCCAGCACCCCACAAACCCAAGCCCAGTATGTGGGCCAGGAGGATGCTCAGTGCAGGCCCAGCTCCAAGGGTGCGGGCCAGGCCTCCACCACCCTCTTCCCACCCCAGGTGCAGGTCCCTGCGGCCTGAGCCCGTCCCCAGCCTCCCCTGACTTGCACCCGGAGAGGAGAGGGGGTTCTGGCTTGGACAGCCCAGCTGTGTGTGGTGCGCGGCCGCCCTCTGCTGGTGCCCACAAGCAGTGACCACAGGAGAAGGCCAAGAAGTGTGGACTCTGGGCACCCCAAGATGCCACCAAGAAGGGCAGGGCCAGGACTCGGGAGCAGTGACGGTGAGCTCTGGAGGGGCCCCCCATCCCTCCCCGCACAGCCTCGGCAGAGGTATGGCTAGCCTCGTTGCATTGAGAAGAAAACTGAGGCACAGCCAGGAGACGGCCGTCCAGAGGTGGAGCTGCTCAGCCCCATGTGCCCACCTTGGGGTGCCCACCTCTCATGACCGCCTCTCTCCAGAGGGCACCTCTCGCCCTGGACAGGGAGCCACAGGAGCATCAGCGCCCTCCCCGCCCCTTGCCCAGTGGGAGGCACTGAGACCTGGAGCCTCAGGCCCCGTGTCCCGGCTGGCCCCGGGGGAGGGCACGTCCTCCCACAGGCCAGTGGGCCGGGGCTGCCTCGGGCAGGGACGCTCTGGAGGGAGGCTCAGAGGCAGGAGTCTGGGGCAGGGGAGGTAGAGGGCTGAGTAGGGCCTCTGCTGGTGGGGCTGGGACCGCCCTTGGACCCCAAAAGACCTCCTCTCCAAAGTGGCTCTGAGGTGGGCTGTGGACTTCAGTGGGTGTAGGCTCTGTCTGCAAGAAAGGTGAGTGTGAGGACTGGCAGCTTCAGGGGCATCGCCCTAGAAGCTGCTTCCCCCAGGCCCATCCACCTGTGACCCCTGCCCTGGGTGCCGCATCTGAGCACGTGCGGCGGTGGGGCTCGGCAGAGTCAGGCGATCCGTGCTCAGTTCCTGACTCCACCAGTGTCCAGCAGCCACCCCCAAGCCTGCAGAATCCCAGCCCACCGTTCCCAGAAACCATGAGAGGCCTGGCGCTGGCCATGGGACCCTCCTTGGCCCCCTGAGGCCTGGCTGTGCTGGTCTGGAGCTGAATGCCAAGCCTGGCTTGGAGGATCTGACTTCTGTGGCCCACCCTGGTGCCACCCCCAGCCACAGCCCCTCCAGGATGCCAGGGTTCCACAGGCGGCCAGCACAACTTGCCAGCCAATGTAGCTGAATGGCTTCTGGCTCCAGAGACAGGGGCTGGTGATCTTGGCAGGAAAAACATTAGGGCCAACTGTTTATCTGTCCTGATAGCAATAGCTGAGCCATTTTTGTCCCCTGAACCATCATTCCTGGAATGTCCGTGCAGCTGGACACTGGCCAGAGCGCCTGCAGGACTCAGATCCAAGGCTGGGCTCACCTCCATCCCTCACTAGAGCGCAGGCGGGACTCAGATCCAAAGCTGGGCTCATCTCCACCCCTCACCAGAGGCCTGGTTGCTAAGAATGCAGGGCCACCACCCCACAGGCCTCCTGGCCCAGAACTTTGGCCCCCTGCCTCTAGGCTCCCAGTGCCCTAAAGCCCCCGCCTCTGGCTCCCTGGCCCCCAGCCCCTCAACCCCTGGTCCCCCAAGACCCTGGACCCCTGAACCCCTGGCCTGGCACTTCAGCCCTGCCTGGGACCCATGTGCACAAGGTAGGAGCATGGAGGACGCTAGGCCAGGCCCACTCCTCACAGCTAGAACTTTTAGGACAGCCTACATGAGTGACTCTTTGGGCCTCCTAGCTGATTCGGAGTCACTCAGGGGAGAAACTGAAGCCCTTGAGGTGAAGGCAGGTCCTGGGGCTGGTGCAGGTCAGGGATAATGAGGGGTGATCAGTCATTAGAGGTGTTCTCGCTTCACTCACTCTCTTGTCCTCCTGGGAGGGAGATCGTCATGCTCCCACTTTCGAACGTGGGGAATCGGTCATGGGGCGGCAAAGGGACAGTGAAGTAGTGGAATCGATCCTGGACGCAGATGCGCTGACTCCAGAGGGCCGTGGGCACAGGCTCAGACACTGCACCCAGGGAAGAGGGAGGATATAAAATTAGGCGCAGTGCCTTGAAGAGCCCAGGCAAATGAGGACCCCGAAGTTAGCTTTCTAATGAATCCGTCCAAATGGGGAAGCAGTAGCCCTCCTTGGCGAGTGCCTCAAGATCAGAGGTGCTGTAGGACAGGGCTGTGGGATCACCTGCCTAGGACTGGTGCTGTACAGGTGTCGGGTTTCACTAGCGGGCTGGGGTACACACATGTGCACACAGGCACACTCACGTGTCTAACATGCACCTGAGGTACATATGCACATGTATGTATATGCACATATGCTTATGTACATATGCGCATTGCACTTTTGCACACACTCACATGGACACATACATGCATGTATATGTGTGTGTGCACTCACACCTGGGCACATGAACAGATGTACCTCTGTGCACAGGCACGCACACACAGACTCACAAGCATGGCATATACACACATTATTCATGCTTGCACACTCACATGCAGACACAAGCACACAGATGTGCACACACACGCACACATGCAGACAAGCACACAGACAGATGTGCACACACACGCACACAGGCAAAAAGGGCCTTTGTGTTTCTGGTGTCTTGAGAAAGCTTGGGGCTTCCTGGTGAGGAGAACATGAAGGGAACACTTGAAGCCGGAGCTCAGGGAAGGCCCAAGAGCTAGAGGGGGGAGGAGAGGGCCAGCACAGCAGGGTCTATTTCCCCTGCACCCCCCGCAGAGCAGGCAGCAGGGAGAGCCTGGGGTGCGCCTGGTTCCCAAAGTGGTTCGTTGTGAGTGGTCCCCCAAGACCAGAAGCAGAGGGGCCCCCAGCTGACACCCCTAGCCCAGTGGGAGCAGGGGCAGGAGGAGCGTGGGTTCCAGCCCAGGGCCCTCAGCCAGCCCTGAGCCCTGGAAGGCCTGGTGGCTTCTACAAAATCCATGGGGGGATGGGGAGCCCGGAAAAGATGGACACTGAACCCCTCACCAGCCAAGGGAGGACGAAGAGGTGGGTGTGTTTGAGACGGAGGAAAAAAAACACTAAGATGATTCAGCACACACCAGTGTCACGGGGTCAAGGTCGAGACCACCACAGCAGCCCCAGCCAGACCCGAGGCCTCCGTGGGCACTGCGGGCCTCGTCCTGGGGCGTGGGAAGGTGCAGGAAGGGCTTGGCAGGGGAGCAGCACCCTCGGAACAGGGGATCCTGCTGACCGGCAGACACAGAACACAGGGCACAGCCCAGGCAAGGCGGCCCACTTCCAAGGACGCCTGTGTCCTGGCATCCGGCAATACCGTGCTGCCTAGAACTGAGGTCCTAGAGTGTTTACTGGAATACTGCCGTGATTTCAGAATTTTTAAGAAATCAAAATCCAATCCTTTATATCATGAGACCAGGATCAATATATCAATTGCTCAATTTATTCAAAAAGACGAACCCATGCAGAGCCCAGAAGCCCAGGGGGTTCCCATCCACAGGGGCCGGAACAAGGGCCCAGGGCGCAGCAGTGATTCCAGCTTCTTCCGAAACAGTGAAATGTGCGCCCAGTGGAAGGGGGATTGATACGGTAATAAACGCGTCGGAATCACCATGTGGATGGCGGAAGCCTCCGGACGAAGACAACGGAAGACGCCCTCTAAACGGTGATAGCTTGAGGCCAGGAGGACGAGAGCAGCACCTTAAGAATATTCAATTTTCCTGCTTAGAAAAAAGAAAGCTCAGCTGGCTGCCAGCACTCATTTCATTTTACAGAAACATGCTCTTTGAGACTGAAACAAATCTGACTGATTTTCAATGTGAAAATAAAATATAGAAACTGTTCTTGGAGTTATGTCTAAACAGAACCGACATCAGAATCATCTGTTTCGGAAAAATCGGTTTCATCCAATGACTCTTCAGCCAACAACTGTTTGAGAGCGAAGTCACCATCACGCGTGGGAATTCCATGGTGTTTCTGGCCATCGGAAATTATGACATTCTGTAAATGGGAATACCACTACTAGAAACAGAATAATACGAACAGAATTTTGTTTCCAAAGTCGATATTCTAGAGCGATGCAAAAATAATTACAAAAGCGAGATATTTTGTGGCAAAGCTGTCTCAGTAAACGCTGCAGCTGTGAGCTCTGCTGGCGAGTATTCTCAGGACAAACCGGAAGAGGGTTAAAAGAATGTCTCAAAGTCCAAAAAGCAGTGGCACCTCGGAGCGGCTGAATCTCCATCCTTCCCGGCATGGCATCGTTTGCAAGGTGAGGTGGCGACTTTTCCCGCAGGAGATGCAGGCTGACCCCACCTGCTTTGAGTCCGGGCTGACCACTGGGATATGTGAATGTGGCAGCAGACAAATTCACAGCAGCCCTGGGGCTTCCTCCATCCATCTCTTCCCCACCCCAAAAAAAACCTGCTTCTGCCGTGAGGACAAGCTCAAGCGAGCCTGTTGGAGGATGAGAGGCCGTGCAGAGGAGGCTTGAGGAGCCTCAGCGCACGGCCAGTCCAACCTCAGCCGTGGAGAGAGCCAGCCGGGACCTGCAGCGTCACCCTGCTCCATCCTCTGCTGACCAAACAACATGGGAACGATGATTGATATGGATTGTTCCAAGCCACTGACTGTTGGGGCGATTTGTTAAGCAGCGATCACTGACTGATATCTACCACCCAGGCTGGCGTGCAGTGGCACAGTCATGGCTCACGGCAGCCTTGACCTCCCAGGCTCAAGCAGTCCTCCATATCAGCCTCCTGATTAGCTGGGACTACAGGTGCATGCCACCTCTCCCGAATAATTTTTGTATTTTTTGTAGAGACAAGGTTTCTTCATGTTGCCCAGGCTGGTCTCGAACTCCTGGGTTCAAGCAATCCACCCGCCTCGACCTCCCAAAGTGCTAGGACTACAGGTGTGAGCCACCATATGCAGCCCTCCAGCTTTTCTCTTATTACGTGATGTTTAATTTTTTATAACACACTTTGCTTTCATTCACGTATCTGCTAAAACCTTCTTTTAGAATAGTAAATGTTTAATGTCTATAGTTTTATAAACATTTATTTTTGGTTAATGTTGTCATATACTTAAGAACTTCACATCTCAAACCTAGCAAATATTTAGTTTATTTGATTTTTTAAATGAGATTTGAATACTTTAAAAATAACATGCTTTTCCAACATCGTGAGAATAGGTAGCAGAAGAACAGAACCATGCGTCAGCTCTATAGCTACCACAGCCACAGCCTAGGCAACACTCAAACTGTGACAAATCCCAGGTCAGCGCTGCCTGGTCCAGACCCTGGGGTGCTCCTCTTCCTGCCCAGCATGGGGCGGTGCTGGCTGTGCCGAGACCAGGGCCAGGATTACAGGGACTGAGTTGTGTAATTAGGTGCATTCCCAGATGACCTCTGGGCAGAGGCTGCAGCTCCAAACGGGAGGTACAGGGACAGGCCAGCCTCATCCTTCAGGCCGGGAGCCAGGGAGTAACCAGGCTCCAGGTGGAGACACCTGCCTCCTTCCACTGGGGTCCTCGCCCAGCCTGGTCCTCCTGCTCCCTGCCCCCAAGCCCTAACTGCCACCCCACAAGGGTCTTAAAAAGTTGAAAACCCAGTTCTTCCTAAGTTCCTGAGTTGCAAACAGAAATCTTACTATTATTTTATTTTATTTTAAAATTGCAATGATCACTTTCAGGCCAGGTGCAGTGGCTCACGCCTGGGATCCCAGCACTTTGGGAGGCCAAGGCAGGTGGATTGCTTGAGCCCAGGAGTTTGAGATCAGCCTGGGCAACGTTGGGCAACGTGGCAAAACCCCATCTCAACAAAATACAAGAATTAGCCGGGTGTGGTGGTGAGTGGTCCCAGCTACTCGGGAGGCTGAGGTGGGAGAATCACTTGAGCCCAGGAGGCGGAGGTGGCCAGGAGCCAAGATCACACTGCTGTACTCCAGCCTAGGCGACAGGGTAAGACTCTATCTCGAAAAATAAAAAGTTAATTTAATTAAAATGCAATCATCGTTAATGGGGGAATAGCTAAATTCCTTTAAACATTTTAGATCCTTATACCTAGAATACAGTTCAATTTTTTCAAGTACTTCCATCACCTCATAAACAAACCTTCTCAAGTACTTATTAAATACCTCTCAGAATTTTAGTGAATTAAATTGACAAACATTAAAGAGTCTTTAAATTCCCTTAAAATTCCAAAACTATTTATATGCTTAATAAAGTTACAAATCTGAGGCAATTCTCTACCACAAATCTTAAACTAGA
Organism: Cacajao melanocephalus; assembly: GCA_963573385.1. Taxonomy (NCBI): domain Eukaryota; kingdom Metazoa; phylum Chordata; class Mammalia; order Primates; family Pitheciidae; genus Cacajao; species Cacajao melanocephalus. The sequence goes on from CAUYLG010075769.1 coordinate 68,967, forward strand.
ATCAAAAGGCTAACCTATTGGATAATGTAACATGCCACATTCTCTTAAACACTGCAAGTGCTAAAATACCAAACAGAGAGACATGATCTCTTAATTTGTCGACAATATCTGAACACGATCATTTGGCCTCCCTGTGTCAATTCCGTGCGTGCACCTCTTCTCCCAGGGACGGGGCAGAGGCTCACCAGGCAGACGATGGCGTGGGTCCAAGCTGCGTTTCTCACAGTCCACTGTGAGACGGCTCCAGAACGCAGCAGGGTTGGTCTCACAGTCCAAGCCAGTGAGTTTAGATCCAGTCATCTCTGCTCCAGAGGAGTCTGCCACCCTGGCACCAGACTGATTTGAATCAAGACTAGATGAGCTCAGCAGAGCCCAGCAAAGCCCAGCAGATTGCAGCCAACCAGAGGTCCTCATAGAATGTGATCCGTAAACAGTCATCATAAGCCACCAAGACACAGGGCATATTAGTGCGTTTTCACACTGCTGTGAAGAAATACCTGAGACTGGGTAATTTATGAAGGAAAGAGGTTTCATTGACTCACAGTTCCCCATGGCTGGGGAGGCCTCAGGAGATTTACAGTCATGGCCGAAGGGGAAGCAAACACGTCCTTCTGCACGTGGCGGCAGGAGGAGAAGTGCAGAGCAAAGTAGGGGGAGCCCCTGATAACACCATCAGATCTCATGAGAACTCAGTCACCACCACGAGAACAGCATGGGGGGACCTGCCCCTGTGATCTAATCACCTCCCACGAGGTTCCTCCCCCGACATGTGGGGATTACAATTCAGATTACAATTCAAGATGAGATCTGGGTGGGGACACAGAGCCAGACCATACCACAACGCTTGTCTGTTGCTGCAGCAAACGCTGGCAGATGTCCTTTTGCTGCTTCTCTTAAAACATAAAAATATCTTCTCAGCTGGTTTTGCAGACACCTGAATGCCACCTGCCACAGCCTTCAGCCGCTCTGTAACTCCGACTGAAGTCTTTTGAACTCGGATTCTTTTCCTCTGCCCTTGTAGGGTAGGACAACTCCCTTGGGTGATCAAGTGGCTTCTGAGTGAATTCTGCCTGTCTCTCTCTGCTTAGAATCATGCTACACACAGCTCTCCAAAATATATAGGGGTAATCACATCAGTCACTAGGCACGCAATTCCAGAACGTCACGGCACCCCACCTGGGTGTGAGAACAGCACCTCCCCACCTGGCTCTGTGACATGTGCATGGGTTCTCTGGGACAGGGGAGTGCCTCCCGGGTAAAGGCATTTGGGTGAGGCTCTGTGCTAGAGTCCCATTCAGGGACATCACAACACATTAGCCTAGTAAAGGCTCTGAGAAGTCCTGCTCTGGTGAAACACATTTCATTGTATTTGACCCTGTGTTTCCGCAGACATGTCACACTGCAGAGCTGATTTCCCAGGCCCTGGTAAAGGGGGTGTTATCTGCTCATCGTTGTCTGTTCCCTCCCCTACCTTGCCAGGCCTCCCCATGGGCAGAGCTTTCCTCCGCTGACCCTGCTCAGCCACCTCCCTTGCTTCAGCGGATGGCATGGGAGTGACCATGCTGCGTGGGAGTGAGTGTCTCTGCTGTGGCTTGGCTGTGCCCCTCTTGCCCTCACTCTCAGAGACAGCTGGCAGTCCCCACGGAAGGTGACCAAGGAGTGAACTGTTGTAAGCCACCGAGACACTGGGCCCATTTGTTACGGCAGCAAAAGCTGACCAATACAGGAAAAAATCACAACCGGAAGTGGGGCTGCAGCCGCAGCACCAGCCAGACATGTGCCACTGGCTTCAGTGACGAGAAAACCCGCACGAGGCTGGAAGCCCCACGAAGTGGTCACGAAGTTCAGGCAGCAGCTGCCCGGAAAACCTGGAAGGCAGACGCTGTGCCTGATGACCCGTGGCTGTGTGGCTTCTGAGACAGGCTCCAGGCAGGGGCGCTGGCTTTCTCCAGCCACCTTCAGTAGGAAGTTCTGCAGGAAGGGGGTCTTTGAGAATCACTGCTCTGCTCACAAGGGGGGATGACGGGGAACGGTACCCAGAGATGCTGGGGACTGCAGAGCCAAAAGAGGCACCTCATTGTCAGAGACAGCAGCAAGATTCCCCAAGCAAGACACAGTCTGGATGAAGGCCAGAGCAGGGACAGGGCTCTGAGCCCTCCATCCGGCCCCTGGTGGGGTTAGGGCAGCTCTTCCCAGACCCCTGCGATGAAGTCAAAGAAAGAAGCAGGTCTGGAAGGAACTGTGAGTGTGGCTTTGGAACACGCAGCTGGATGGAACCAAATATCTTAATTCTAAAAAGATTTCCAGACAGTCATACTGACCAGAGGGCATCTAGCCCGGCTTAACACAGACGATGACCACTCAAGCCCTTGGACCCAGCTTCCCACCAGCAGGGAGAGGGCCAAGTCCCTCAGAGGCATTCCCTGAGGCTCTGCAGATGCAGCCCAGGAGGACGCAGGAAAGGAAGTCTGGCCCAAGTACTGGAGCCCTCCCAGGGCGAAGAACTGGCATTCCTACCCCAGCACGGGCGACATCACCGCCAGTCCCCAGAGCGTTCCAGAATCCCCAGAGACCGCTGACTGCTGTGGGTCCCCTGAACCCCCTTCCAGGGGGCGCGTTTTCTGAGACAAGCCTGTCCCTGGCTCGGTGCTGTGCCAGGCACAGCAGGGCCGGTCACACGTCTTCTTAGTGCACAGGTCTCCAGGTCGAGAGGAGCCAGGTGAGACCCGACGGTCATCACCAGATGCTGGGTGCTGTGTGCAACGCTGTGACTGGCAGGGGCTTTCGGGGGCTGGGTGCGTTGCATGCATCAGTGAAGCAGACATTTGTGACTCAGTACTGGGACTGTGAGCCCGACCGTCACCAGCTCCCCTATCACCACCTGCCTCCCTGGAGGGAGATGTGTTCCTGGTACCATGGGCTTTGTGCCTGGCCATGTGACACATCTTGACCAATGGAACGTGGACACAGGTGAGGTGCGGCCCATCAGATCCACGGAAAAAGCACTTGCCAGGGTCGGCTGGACCCCTTGCGCCCCTTCCCCGCTCTGTTAGTTTCCTATCGAGGCTGCAACAAAAACAGCAGAAATTTACTATCTCTCTGGAGGTCAGAAGCCACCAACAGGTCCCTCTGGGCTAAATCAAGGTGCGAGCAGGGCTGCCGTCCTTAGAGGCTCCGTAGAAGACTCTGCTTCTCGCCTGCCCGGCTTCCGGAGGCTGCGGCATCCCTGACTCACGGCCCCGTCCTCCGCCGTCACAGTCGGCTGCACAGCCTCGCTTTCCTCTGACCTCAGCCTCCGCCCTCACGTCCCTCTGCTCTTTGGCTCTGACCCTCCTGCCGTCCCTTGTGAAAATCCAGGTGCCAGGGTCCTCTCCAGCTCAAGATCTCTAATCACACCTGCAAAGCCCCTTAGCCACAGGAGAGCTTCCAGGCATTAGCCGTGGACATTCAGGGGGCCATGATGGTGCCTCCCACACCTCCACACAAGCATATCGAGGCCCAGACGCATGCTCCTGCAACCTGAGGTCTGGAATGCAAAGGCCAGTGGGGCTAAATCAGCTACACTGAGCCAGCAAAGCTGCTGGGAACTGTGGAGAAGCGGAGATGTCTGTCACAGCGGCAGCAGCTGCCTGATACTCGCTATCCACACACGCTGAGCACACACGGGCTCCAAGGCTGGAGCGACAGGTGGGTTTTCTTTTCTTTGTAGAGACGGGGTCTCCCGATGTTGCCCAGGCTGGTCTCCACCTTCTGACCTCAGGCTGTCCTTCCTCGGCCTCCCAAAGTGCTGAGATTACAAGCACGAATCACCTTGCCCAGCCGTTATTTTTAAATATCTTTAAAGTGTTTTAAAATAATCCAAAAAAGCCACTTTTTTTTTCAACCTGAAACCAGAAGTATTTTTCTCAGTTCACTTCCTAGAACTTTGCACCCTGGGGTTCTCTGCTGACAGCCCAGAAGGGGCTTTTCCCTTCTACCACCAAGAACTTCCCCCGAGGCCACCCACATCTAATAATTGGGAAGATAACATGCTCACCCACAATCAGAGCTGCCCAGGCAGGAGCCTGCACACTCCTCAGCCCAGGAGGCCATGCAGGGGCAGCAGATGGGCTGGCCCTGACCAGGGTAACAGCTTCCCCACTGCCCGTCGAGCCCCAGTCAAGCCCCAGGCCCACCAGGCAGTAGCGGGAGACCGCGGCCCCCTCCTCCCTGTCCCCAGGGTGCTGCGGCCACCTTCAGCATCCACACAGCCAGGCGTGTCTCCTCCAGCGCCTGTCTCAGCCAGAGCCTGAACACAGCACCACGCAGCCCCTCTGTGGATGGTCCCCCACGCCCCACACCCCACCACGGCTTCAGCCCCTGGGGACCCCCAGTGCTGCCTCAGGGGTCTCCTCCTTTCTTTCCCCTGGCTCAGGCATGGGCCTTAGAGCCAGAGCCAGCCCTGTGCTAGGTGCTGGAGAGGGCCTGGAGACCCCTGTGACAGGACCTTGATCCCCGGGGAGGGCCAGGGAGACTGAGCCAGAGCTGCCCCCTCCGGCTGGTCCCCCGCTGGCCTGTGACCCCTGGGGTCCACCCCACCCTGCCTGCCTGACACCAACGAACCAGGTCATTGTGCCCTGCAAGGCCCACTGGGCTGGGTGCTAGGGAAGGCAGGGAGAACACAGCTCTTGTCCCCGAGGAATCCATGGCCCCCTGGGCCATTCCAGGCCACATCCCCACAGGACAGGGGTCGCTTGGCCGCGCAGTAGGAGGAGGGTGAAACGTTCAGTGGAGAGGAGAGTGTGGTGCTGCAGATTTGGAGGCAGAGCCTGGGCAGTCCAGGAGGGCTGCCTGGAGGCGGCTGCTCAGAGGTGGCTGCTCAGAGGTGGCGGCCTGGTATCCTGACCTGGGCCGCAGGGAATCCCATGGGTGGGAGGAAAGAGGGAGCTGAGGGTCCAGACGTCTGGGCAGCATCCCTGATACCCCAGAGTTTCTTCACAGGGAGAGGCTCGTTCTGCCTCCTCCCAGAGCTTGAGCCAGACCCCCAAGTCCGGCTTGAGCCCCATGGGGTTGCTGGGAGGAATGGGAAGAACCCATGCAGTGTGGAGTCCAGGGCCCAACACTGAGGAAGTGGTCAGCAAACCAACACCATCCCTGGGTCATCCCACCTGCTAGAGCCTGGCCCGTCATTCCTTCTGCTAGAGCCTGAGCCACCATCCCTCCTGCTAGAGCCTGAGCCATCACCCCGCCTGCTAGAGCCTGGACCATCATCCCACCTGCTAGAACCTGGGCCATCATCCCTCCTGCTACAGCCTGAGCCATCATCCCTCCTGCTAGAGCTTGAGCCATCATCCTTCCTGCTAGAGCCTGGACCATCATCCCTCCTGCTACAGCCTGAGCCGCCATCCCTCCTGCTAGAGCCTGAGCCATCATCCTTCCTGCTAGAGCCTGGACCCTCATCCCTCCTGCTAGAGCCTGAGCCATCATCCTTCCTGCTAGAGCCTGGACCATCATCCCGCCTGCTAGAGCCTGGACCATCATCCCACCTGCTAGAACCTGGGCCATCATCCCTCCTGCTAGAGCCTGAGCCATCATCCTTCCTGCTAGAGCCTGGACCATCATCCCTCCTGCTAGAGCCTGAGCCATCATCCCTCCTGCTAGAACCCGGGCCATCATCCCGCCTGCTAGAGCCTGGGCCATCATCCCTCCTGCTAGAGCCTGGACCGTCATCCCTCCTGCTAGAGCCTAAGCTATTGTCCTACCTGCAAGAGCCTGGGTCTGATTTTCGGCCAGGTCTGCCCTGCAGCTTCAGGGGAGGTTTCCAAGAATCCCATCAAGCCGAACAGAGCCCCCAGCAGTGCCCTCGTGCTTCATCAAACAGGAACCCCAAAACAGTGGTTTCTCTCAAGGCTTCTGCTGCGGAAAGCAGAAGGCAGCCCTCCCACCATCCTCATCAGCACCACCGCCCTCGCGTGGTACAATGGCCACTGTCCCCACGTGTCCCAGGTCTCACCTCCACCCTCACCGCAGCCCAGTCAGCCCAGCAAAGCCGGGACACCGTGGAGCTGCCTGTCAGCGTCCTCGCCTCCCCGACTTTTCACCAGCACCAGGGCCCGGGTGTGGGAGGGGCAGCCTCGTCTGACTTCATCAGCCTCACACTGGTTCATGTGTCTAAGTGCGCAGGATCTGGTGGAGCAAGTGACCTCGCTCCAAAATCCCACCCTAAGGGGCTGCTTTCCGAGACCACCTTGATCGGGGCTCCCCGGAAAGCAAGCACAGCCTAATGAGCAGGGGGCTTGGGGCCATTATCCTAACAGGAAGAACAATCCAGGAGCAGTGTGACCGACAGAGAGAGGGAAGCCGTGGGAGGTGGCCTTGAGGAAGATGAGTCACCAGATGTACCCCACACGTGGCCCAGGGAGCCCCATGCAGCGATCTGTGCCCAGGACCATCTTTCATGCAGCAGAAAAGGAGAGGCGCTCACACTCCCTGCTGCCCCGGGCTCCCGGGCGCTGACTGCCCTGCGGGCTCTGGGAACCACCCGGCAGCTGCGTCCTCAGGGACCGGGGCAGGAGGCAAGAGATAGCCCTACTGTGTCGGATGCTGCTGTCCGAAATCACCCGAAACCCACATCAAACCGAAAGAAGGGCAGGTGAGGCTCAGAGGGTCTAAGGTGGAGTGTGGCGGGTGTCTCAGGCGGCAGGTAGCCGGCCAGGTATCTGATTTTAGGATGCCAACGTCAGATGCCGTGGGCACAGGGCTGGCCCGGTGTCTTCAGGCTGTCCTTCCGTGGCTACTGTGGTGCTACCACAGCTGAGTGGAATGTAAACTTTTCGATCCGAGCCCTTTTCGAAAAACATCTTCAGCCCCCACTCTGGGGTGACTCACGGCCAGCCTCAACCCCAGTCCACAGTGCTGGGGAGGTGCTGCACGTCGGGCTGATCAGGGCGCTGGGGAGGGGGTGGTCAACGGGCCACATCCTGCCCCCACAGCTGGCACTTCCACGAGGGAGACACGCAGGAGAACACAGACGCCAGGAAGAGCCTGAGCAAAATTCTGTGGGAAAGGATGGGATGGAGTTGAACGGTGCAGTCAGGGTGGACGCCAGCCTGCGCAGGGCTCTTAGTGATGCAAAGGCCCTGGGGCAGGAACTGCCTGGCATGTCCAGGGGCAGCAGGGAGGCTGTGGAATCAGGATCCGGGGCTCCGCAGCTGCTCGGGCTGCAGGCCTGGGGTAGGTTCCCACCTCTCCGTCCCTGGGCTTCCTGCTTGCTGAAATGGTGACGGTTCTCACCCCCACAGGGCTGCTCTGAAGGTGGGGGAGGGTGGGGCACATGTGTCTGGTTGGATAAATGGCGTCTCTTCGGAGAAGCAAAGCCCCGGTTGGCCGAGAGGCTCAGGGCCCAGGAGAGGGGACAGGCACAAAAGCAGATGACCTGGGCTTTGGGATGGGAAACTCAACGGGCTGCTGAGTGCTCTTCTGAATCAACCTCATCTGGGCCCCGCGTCAGCCTGCGGGGTCCAGCTGTCACAAGAATCCCACTAAGGCAGCTTCAAGCCAATCCCCGACCTGGATTTGGGATCACTCTGCCTTGAGCAAGAATCTGTGAAGTCGGTTCAGCAAGAATCTCCCTGCCCTGATGTCTTCCCTTTGTAATTTTCCATCCATCCACCAAGCCCTTACCCTGCTCCTGGGCTGTGAACCCCACTTGTCCTGGCATCCAGGATCGAACCATCTCTCTCCCCTGTGCAGTAGTCTTGAATAAAGTCTTCCTTGCCAAGGGTCAGAATAATTTTTCTTTACCAGGGGCCCCCTTTTCCTGGTCACACCAACCCAAGCCCTGAGGAGGAGAGGGAAGGCAGAGCCCCCACCATTCAGGGGCCAGCCTGAGGTCATCGGCCGTCACCTCCTAACAGCACCCTGCTGATGGGCATCCCAGAGACCGCCCAGGCCACTCCATCCCACCCCCACCTCGCGGGAGGAGCAGCCTCACCTGAATTCATTAATCTCACACTGGTTCACGTGTCAAAGTGCACGCGATCTCTTGTAAAAATGATCCGGCTGCTAATTAGGCTGTTTATAACTTGTTTCCCTGGTCGCTAATGATAATTAACATGCAAATTAGCTCAGGGAGGGGAGGCTCTGGGGCCCCCGGTTCATTACCACGTTAATTACTGTTTGCATACTTAAGTATCACAGATATAAATGGCCGCATTTAGTGTAACGGGCAAGACGATAATTATACCAAAGGCATTTTGAAAAGTCATTACACTGTGTTATTTTTCTGTGTGATTAATGATTCCGGGTTGCCTGGTTAATAAACTTCGTTAGTTCACACCAGCACCGGCTGTGTACACAACCCAGCCCCCAGCTCCCGCCCCACGCTCATCAGTCTCTCCCCGAGGCCTGTTGGTTGGGAAGTTTCAGGGAAAGGCAAAGACAAAAGAGAACGTGGAGCTTCCCGGGCTTCTTGGCGTGACGGGAGCAGAACCCTGCCCTGCCCAGTTGAGTCTGGGAGGCCTGTGACTCTCGGCCGACCTCGTCCCAGGAAAGCCAGGCTCTCCCCTGCCCAGTGTAACACAGAGGTCAGAGAAGACGCTTTCGTTCAGCCTCCCTCCCTCGTTCCTTGCTTCCCTCCTTCCCTCGCTTCTCTGCTACCTGCCAGGCACCTGCTGGGGGGCAGCACCCCTTGCCCTCCTCACCCACACGCCAAGGAGGAAACGCCACCGATGCAAACAGGAATGTGGGTGGCAGAGGGGGCGGGGCCGGGGAGCAGCAGTGGGGCTGCATGAGGTGGGGAAGTCGGCCAAGGTCTGCTGAAGGAAGAAGGACTGAGCCCAGACCTCCAGGCTGTGGGGGCAGCAGCCAGCAGTGCAAAGGCCCTGGGGCAGGAACAAGCTGTGGGGAACAGGCTGGGGTCCAGCCCAGGAAGGGGTTGGCGTGGCTGGGCTGAGTGGCCAGGCACTGGGAGATGAGGGCACAGATCCCGAGTGTGGGAGCGGACGGGACCACGGTGGGCAACCTGGAGTGGCAGCCTCGCAGGGGTGGGAGATGAGAAGCCATCATGCCCAGGGTATGCCTTGGCGGGGAAGCTGGGGGCCTGCGGATGGGCAGGGGTGGGTGCGAGGGCAGATGAGGTCTGGGAGGGGCTGTGGGGTTGTGGCCCCTTCCTTGACCTGGCCCTTCCCCTGGGGCTGCGTAGTCAGAGTCCCTGCAGGCCAGGCAGGACACTGCAGGGCTGAGTGTCCTCTGCGGCCTCAGAAACCCACCACGCCATTCGGCAAAGCTCCTCCCTACCCAGAGTGCTGGTCCCGAGAGAGCCTCCTCCTCCAGTGTCCCCCAAAGGCACTCTGCAGTCCATGGCTGAGCCGTGGGTCCACGAGAACCCCCGAGCCTCTACGGTGCCAGGATGTGAATATGGCAAACCCACTCCTCCGTGAAACAGGCACCTGGCCCTCGGCCTCACCCACAGCAGCCCCAGAATGCAAAGGGGCCCTCAGAAGCCACCCCTGCAGCTGAGATGGCAGCAGTGGGAGCAGCTGGCAGGTGGGGGCAGGAAGGATGGGGGCTCCTCCCTCCACTGCATTATTGATCAAGGATGGAACAGGAGCCCCAGGGAACCAGAGGAGCCGGCTCAGGGGCGGAGATGGGCCCTGCTCTGCCTGCCGGCTGCCAGGCCTGCAAGAAGCTTAGCTCGGGAGGGAGGGCGTGGAGCGGAGAGGCCTCCCCAGCCCCAGGCTCCGCCAAGGAGGGCTGTGCACTTCTCCGCCTGGCTGTCCACCTGCAGGTCCTGCCTGTGTGGCCCAGGGTCAAGAGGCGAAAATTTCATCTGGTGACGGCCATGTCCCCTGGCCCCACCCTGGTCCCCTGAAGCTGCCCAGGTCTCCTGGATGATACCCCAGGTAAACGCTGGGGCCAGAGGGGCTCCCCTGAGCTGAGGTACTCCAAGTCATGGGGGAGCGTCCTAAGCCCCGATAGCCAGGGCTCTGAGGGGCTCACACACCCTGGAAGGGCAATCTGGGGCTCGTGGGATGGAGGTGCCCCTTGGGTGGGGTGGGCACCTAGCCAGGGAAATGACCAGAGTTGCACCTGCGCCCAGGTCAGTAGAGCAGGGGAGCACCCTGAGAGAGCCGAGGGCCAGGGCCACCCTTTTGGGGGTTTGGGGTGCAGCCTTGAGCTGTTGCTAAGGCTTCCCTTCTCTAACCAGGGCTGGCTTAGCCAAATTCATCTCCTTCCCCAGGTGAGCGCCTACCGGGGAAGAGGCGCAGGTGGGTGGGGAGGCTGCAGCCCTGGGGAAGCTGCAGGGAGGCCGTGCGTCGCAGAAGGGCATGCAGGCCTGGCTGGGCCCTGCGCCTGGGCTGTGGGGACCCCCCGCTTTGTGCTGTGATGGTCAGGGGACGAGGACACGTGCCCCACCACCCAGAGGTCGCCAAGGCCCCGGATCCTTGCTCCCACACTGGCAGCCCCCAGCGGCAGGAGCGTGTGGCCCTCCTCCCAGCTGGGGAGGATCAGCCTCAGGCTGCTGGCGCTGGCGGGGTCTCCAGGGGCCTGCAGACAGGGGCTTGGCAGGCGCAGCAGCTCACGGCCGGGCCTGCCTCCCAGTTGCCGGCCTGACCTTCGAGGGCACTCGGGTGTCCGGAGGACAGGGGTTCCGCTGACTAGGGTGAATGAAGCGCACCTGTTTGCGTAAAGAGCACGTGCCCCTGGATTCCTCCTCCCCGTCCCTCTCGGGGAGCCTCTGAGGCAGCCCTGGGAAGCGTTCCTGAAGATTCCCTTGCCCGATGGGCACATCCGTGCCCGCTCTGGGGGAGCAGAAGAGGAGCTCCAGACAGGCGGGAGAGCCCAGCCCCGGGGCAGGCGCCTCCCTGCTCTGTGGCACCTGCAGAAAGGGTAGAGCGAGTGTCGCCTGCAGCCGTGTGCCAGCAGCCCACGCGCGGCCCTGTGAGCCACAGCTATGAGGTCAGCCAGCTCCCACCACGTCAACTGCTCTCACTGCCAGCTTCTCTGCTGCTTTCCTGCTCACGCAGAACATTCTGGAGATGGCCCAGAGCTCCTCCCAGAGGGTGGCGACTTTAGCCCAGGCCTTCAGAGTGACTGGGACAGGTCCTGCCACTGGCGGGCCCTCTGGAGGGCGTCTCTGGTGGGGACCATGTGCTCCTGCTCAGCCGGCTTGGGAACCAGGCCCTTTCATTTCTGCAAGTCTGAGTTTGGGGGATGAGGGGGGCCTTGCTAGGGGCTGACGCAGTGTCCTGCCCCTCCTCCCACCTAGCCAGGTCTGATCACGTACGCAGGGGCAGCCAAGCAGGCTCAGAGCAGGAGGAGCGGCCCCCAGCGTGTTGGGAGCAGCTCCTGAGTGCTTTTCAGGGGTCTGAGGACATATGGTTGTAGCAGGTGGGGGCTCATTCCTGCGGGTGGGGGCCGATTCTTGCGGGTGGGGGCTGATTCCTGCGGGTGGGGGCCCATTCCTGCGGGTGGGGGCTGATTCCTGGGGGTGGGGGCTGATTCCTGCGGGTGGGGGCTGATTCCTGCAGGTGGCGGCTGATTCTGCTTGGAGCTGCTCAGTCCTGGCACCCAGGGTGGCAGTGCAAGCTCGTCCAGTCAGGGCCGAATGCTCCCGTCACCCTGAAACCCTGTTTCCCCTGAAGTATC
>CAUYLG010075772.1:0-51070 GCA_963573385.1 Cacajao melanocephalus
ACAGTGGGGGGTGGGGAGTTGGGGAGAGATAGCATGGGAAGAAAAGCCAGATATAGGTGAAGGGGAGGAAGGCAGCAAATCACACTGCCATGTATGTACCTATGCAACAATCTTGCATGTTCTTCACATGTACCCCAAAACTTAAAAAGCAGTAAAAAAATAAAAAACAAAAAATAAAAAATAAAGTCTACTAAAAAAAAACCTAGAAAAAAATGCAAAATGTCATGCTATTGTGTGTGTTCTGTCTCATTCATCAAATTGGATATTTCTTTGATAACTTTCTTTTTTCTCCATTGACTTGTTTAAATGGTTACTAGGTGGTTATTCTTCATCCTGGAATGAACCTGTGTATGTCTTATTTTTTCTCTCCTGTTTTTCCATTTCATTGTTTTCTAGGTATACTTTTAGAAAGAGCTCTTCAACTTTATCACTCTATTAGCTTTAAAATGTTTCTGATATCACATTTAGAAAATATATTTATAAAATCCCTTCTGTTAATTTGTTCATTTTTTACAAGTATTAGCACTGTCCTTTTGTTTCATAGATGTAATGTCTTTTATCTCTGATGACCATGTATATTTCTTCTTCTACCCTCTGCTTTGCCTTTAAGTTCCTTCTTCTGATTTCTTTTTGTTTTTTTTTAAGTTGGAGGCTTTTCTGAATGTTATTTATATCTGTTTACTCATATTTAAGAAAGAAATGTGCACACATATATGCACACAAAACTGACTTGAATTCTTTTTGGGTGGACCTGATTTATTTATGAGTTAGTTTAATTATAGGATTAACTCAGTCTTTGTATTGGAAAATTCGAAATGTCAGTAACTGTGGGGGTTTTCCCCTCTTGGGCCAGTTGCTACAGTGGGATCCTCCAGTGTTCTGCTTATGGCATAACCCTGGCTATGGGTACTTTAGGGGTCAGGGAGGAAAGGGCTTGGAAATCCCACTTTCCTCTGTGAAACTGTTAATAACCTTCCTTTTTCAGCACAGCTGCCTCCTTTCCCTTCTGTGTCTTGTGTCACCCAGTTAGGTATCACTCTGATTAAATTTCTTGGTAAAACAAAGCTGGGGGATGAGTACTTGTCCATCTGCCCCAGGTGCAGCATTGTACCTGCTCCTCGCTGCGACCACTTCCCAGCCTAATCACTTAACTCACCTTTCACAGGACCTGAAGCCTCAAATCACTAAGCCTCTCCAGGGTTGGTGCTTGTCGGGTTCTCCCCCAGCAGGGAGCTTTCTCTCATTTACTCAGTAAGTTACCAAATTCACACACTTTACATCTTTTTAATTCTTATATATTGCTGTCTCTTTGGTGTTCTTTAGCCTTCTGTGATTCACTCATTCATGCATTCAACAAACATTTTCTGAACACTTTCTTTGTGTCTGGCACTGTGTCAGGTGAAGTGGATGCAGTGAGCTAAGAGGCAGAAATCTTTTTCCTCATGTGCCTTACATTTTAGGAGCAAGACCCAGAGAATAGACAAACAAATAACATATACAGTATGTCAGATGGTGGTCAGTACCACATGTGGGAAAAAATAATGTGGGGAAGAGGTAGAGAACATGCTGGTTAGAGAAGCCCCACAGATAAGGTGATATTTGAGCTGACAGCTGGCAAAAGTGTAGAAATAGGCCTTAGAGCAGAAAATGAAGGCAGTCCTGCAGCTCTGGGCTGATGACCTGAGCATGGCTAGGTGCTTTTCCTCGGCTCCCATAGCATCTTGAGCATGCTTTAATTATAACACTTATCACCATATGCTATTGCGATTATTAAATTACACGTCTGTTTCCATGACTTGGCAGAGCCGCTCAACATCTGGAACTTTGTCTTATTAACTATTATATTCCCAGAATCTAATACATCTTATTAGATGTTCAGTGCATAACTGTTGATTCAATGAATGAGAAATGAAAAGTTCAAGTAAATTGCTGACCTGAATCAAGCCCTCAAGCTCTGAATTTAGTTAGGAGTCTGGGTTAGGAAGAAAGACTGTATATATGCTTTTGAGGCAAGCAGTTAGTGAGGGAATGAGGCACGATTACTTGCAGGTAGCTACAAGCAATAAAAATGGGGTCAAAAACGTTAGAGCAGAGGGACAGGCCCCCTAGTAGACAGAAACTGTTACAACAGGCTGTGACAATGAACACAGATTGCACACTTCCTGCTTAGGCACGGATGAGAACGTAACACGGAAGAAACCGGCCGCAACTGGTTAAATCCAAGATGGTCGAAAACTTGGCTGACTGCTGACCCTTAGCTTCATTATGCCCTTAATATCATAAAATTTCCATAACGAAACCTCCCACTCCCATCATGCACCCGACGCCATAACAGTTCCAGACTATCTTTAGTCAAGAAAACAGTGGCACCCTGATTCTGAGAATTGCCCACCCATTTTCCAGAAAACTCCTCCCCTTATTATAGAGTACTTTCTACCTTCATTGTGCTTATCCCTATATTTTATATGAACCGCGTTGCCTGTGACTCATTCTTTGAGTGCCCACACTCCTCCCTTGGGTGTATCCTTTCTTTTGCTCTACAGTAAAACGTCTGTACTTTCACTTTGGTCTCTTTCAGATTCTCTTATGCTTTCACGACAAGAACCTGCACTGGCCGACTGGCAACACTTTTAGATGCCCTCCGAGATCAGTGTGCTTGTTTATACCAGAAAAATGTTATCTGGGCCAGACAACGGTGCTCACACCTGTAATCTCAGCACTTTGGGAGGCCACGGTGGGCAGATCACAAGGTCAAGAGTTGGAGACCATCCTGGCCAACATGGTGAAACCACTCTCTACTAAAAATGCAAACATTAGCTGGGTGTGTCTGTAGTCCCAGTTACTCGGGAGGCGGAGGCAGAATCGCTTGAACCCTGGTGGCGGAGGTTGCAGTGAGCCGAGATCAACTCACTGCACTCCAGCCTGGCGACAGAGCAAGACTCTGTCTCAAAAGAAAATAAAAAAATAAAAATAAAATGTCATCTGCTAGGCCCCTTAGACACAAAGTGTATCAGTAAGTCATCTGTGGTCATTTTTTACAGCTTCCTGACCACTTTCAGTTTCCAATCAGTGTAACTATGTATGATGACTCAACTACAAGTTACTGCAAGAATTTTCTTCTGTGGCTGCTAGAGAGAACCCAAACCAGCTCAGCCAATCAGAGCTCCAGTTGTCACTCCAGCCCGCGCTGACCCTGCAGGGGAAGGGAAGTGTTTATTCAGGGTATGTGTGAAGCTGTTCAGAAGTGTCAGAGCCTTTGTCGCTTTGAAAGTCACCTAGGTGATTTGGGCATGGTCTCCTGAGCCCCCTGCTAGTTAAGCTCTCTGAAGAGAACGTGGCAGACCCGGTTTGCTGATCACACCAGGGATCAGGAGGTAAGCACCATGGAGGAGCTGGGTTAGAGATGAGACTGAACCCTTTCTCCACCAAGAAAGACAGCTGAGGAAAGACCTGCCATGCTATGCACCCCTCTGAGAATTTGAACCTGTGAAAATGGACAGCAGCTGTGAAAGGATGGGTTCATTTATTTTATTCACTTTAGCCATGTTCTCTGGTGTCTTTGAGCTGGTGTTCCTGAAGCTTCAGCTTCCACTGGGGTTTATCTATCAGTCTACTTGTAAGACTGATCTTTATGCCACATTCCCCTGGCTGGGCCCCCCTACCTTCCAAGGCAGTGACCATTTTACTTGACAGAAGCCCCACATAGCACTTGGGAATTTCCCAGTAATGAATGCCTCTTCTCACACAGTGCAGGGCTTCATTTCCTGACCCCCAGGACCACCCACGAAGCCCCTGGTCTAGCCCCTGTGGGATACTCTGGTGTGATTTTAGCATGACTCTAGTTGTTCATCATCTGTTGCTCTGGTTCACTCATCCCAGCCTGGAAAGCCTTTTCATTCCAACCTTGCACTTCTACCTTCCCTGTGTCCTCTTAATCTATTTTTTGATAAAACATTTTAAATAAGATATGCTCCTACCTTTTAATCTCAATCTCAAATCCAGATTGTGACCTGCCATCCCATATAAAACTATTATTTGTCACAAAATATCACGACTAGATATCTACTACTGTCAGTTTTTTGTTTGTTTGTTTGTTTGTTTTTGAGACAGAGTATTGCTCTGTCACCAGGCGCCAGGCTGGAGTGCAGTGGCGCAATCTCTGCTCACTGCAACCTCCGCCTCCCGGGTTCAAACAATTCTCCTGCCTCAGCCTCCCAAGTAGCTGGGACTACAGACGCGCGTCACCACGCCCAGCTAATTTTTATATTTTAGTACAGACGGGATTTCACTATGTTGGCCGGGATGGTCTCTATCTCTGGACCTCGTGATTTGCCCGCCTTGGCCTCCCAAAGTGCTGGGATTACAGGCATGAGCCACCGCGCCCGGCATTCTATCACTTTTTATACAGATACCTACCCCTGGCTGAATGATTACTCTTTACAAGGCTCTGTTGTAAGTTTGTGACTTACTTGAATGGAATTATCTTATTCTAACATTAATTCTTTAATGTTGATAATAACATTTCCCCCATTTTGCAGTTAAGGATATGGACACTTTAGAAGGGTATAATTTACCAGATGTCATAAAACAGCTAGCAAATAGTGGAACCAGGATTTAAGTTTGTGTCTGGCAGAATAACTGTCAGCCTTAGGCAGCAAGTTAACATAGTTTGAAATCCTTGCGGGGTTCTGCAGTCCTAGCATGAAGAAGGTAGGCACTGTTCCTCCATTGCAGATGCCACCTAGGAGAAATGCTAGGTGGGCTTTGTTTGTTTTATAAGGCGTGTCTCAAAGAGGAATCATTCTTAGGTTTTACTTGGCTTAAGAAGTTTTTTTTTTTGTTCTTCTATATCACCAATTTTTCCTCTCTTCCAGATCATTCTTATCAGCATGAAATAGTCTGTATTTTCTCCAATGTTAGAAAAGCAAGCAAACAAAAAGAAAACACTCTGTCAAACCCACACCTCCTTCCAGCACTTACCACATTTCTCTGGACGTTTATAGCAAAAAAGTTGGCTTTACTTGCATTCTTCCTTTTTTGTCCACCCTTTTTCTGACCGCTCAGTTTAAATGAGCAATTTTACTCCTCATTCCTGGCACCCCTCTGCCTTGCCTGTTTTGTTTTCCTTCGCAGCACTTATCAATCTTAATATATTTTGTATACTCAAGTTAAAATTTCTTCTACACCATTCTCTATCAAAACTGCTATTATCAGTATCACCAGTAACCCCTAATTTCTAATTCTATGTCTTTTCTGCAGCCCTCATCCTTCCTAGTATGTTAGAAACATGTGGCACATTTTATCTTTTTATCTCCTTAAGAATTACTTTCTCAGCACCTTAAACACTGCTCTTCCTAGTTTTCTACCTATCTCACCACTCATGCCCTTTCAGTCACCATGGCTGGTCGGTCTTCATCCCTCACACTGTTGATATTGGAATGGCCAGGGGCATACTTTGGACTTCCTCTTTCTGCACTTCCTCCCTTGGTGAAATTGTTTATCTTTATGGCTTTTACTGTTACTACCTGTGTGCCAGTGGTTCCCAAGCTCACATCTGTAGACTAGCACTCTCCTAAACTCCACCTGGGTATCTGAACTCTGCACTTGAAGCTCTAGCAGGCATCACCAACTTAACATGTCCAAGTCCACATTCCTAACCTTCTCCCAGCACGTTCCAAATATGCTCCTCTGACATTCGCTTCTCAATATCAGCAGCATTTTGACTTTTTTCAGATGTTTAGTCAAAAATATCTGGTTTTTTTTTGTTTGTTTGTTTGTTTGTTTTTTTTGAGATGGAGTTTTGCTCTTATTGCCCAGGCTGGAGTGCAGTGGCACGATCTTGGCTCACTACAACCTCCATCTCCCAGGTTCAAGTGATTCTCCTGCCTCAGCTTCCCGAGTAGCTGGGATTACAGGCGTGCACCACCATGCTTGGCTAATTTTGTATTTTAAGTAAAGACGGGGTTTTGCCATGTTGGACAGGCTGGTTTTGAACTCCTGACCTCAAGTGATCCACCCACCTCGGCCTCCCAAAGTGCTGGGATTACAGGCGTGAGCCACCGCGCCCAGCCTACGTGTGTTTCTTAGCTTCTCTTCAGCACTCCAGGTCCAGTCTATTAGGAAATTCTATTTTCTATGAATTAAATGCATGTAATTTGAGTACAATCGTTTCTTCTATCTTCACTGCGACTCTGCTGGATGGGCGTCTTCATCTCTCCCCTGCATTATTACAATAGCCTCCTAACTGACCTTCTTGTTTTTCACCTTGCTGCAAAATATAAGTCATATCCTGCGCTTCTCTGCTCAAAACTCTCTTATTTCATTCAAAGTTAGAGCAAGTTGCTGATGAGGCACTTCACAGTCGGGTCTAATTCTGTCTGACTTGACCTCCATCTACTCTTTCTCTTGCTCCTCCTCTCCAACCACACTGATTTTTCCAACTTAATTGAATGTTCTGATCACACCCTTGTCTGAAGCCCCCTTGCACTTTCTGTTCTCTCTTCCTAGAATCCCATTTGCTCCAATAAGCTGCCAGGCTTGCTTCCTTACTTTCTCATCCTCTGATTACATGCTACCTTTTCAATTTCTGATCTTCACCTTTTCTGACCACTCCATTTAAATTAGCAATTTCACGCCCCATTTCTGTCACTTCTGCCTGCTCCTGCTTTATTTTCCTCCATAGTGCATGCACACACACACATATTTATATGATATATATAAAATATACACAAGAGATTATATATATTATATATATATATTTGCTAGTAGAAGAAACATATATATGTTTCTTCTACTAGCAAAGTACTACTCACTTGTGCAAACCAAGGTCAATTCAGTAGGGAGAAAGATTAAGAAGGGAGAAGAAAATGTCTGCAGTTAGCATGCCCATCACTGGAGCTATGGCAGTAAGAGAGAGAAGCTATATGAGAGAAGAGATTTTTTTTGTCTTTTTCTCATTTGTTTATCTACAGTATTAGTTACATATAAAGTGTTAAATATTTGTGAAATTAAAAAATGAATACCCAGATTTCTCTTCCAAGCTTGCAAATAAGAGGAGTGTGTGTGTGTTTGTGTGTGTGTGTGTGTGTGTGTCTCCAATAAAAGCCAAGCCCAAAGGTTGGAGAGAATATTATTTAGCTGAATTGCCAGAGCCGAAGATTGATGTTAACCAGCAAACTCGAGTCCCCTTAGCTATTTCATTTCCTGTAATGCTGAACCCCACCAAATTTCTAAGCCAGTCGTGGCTATAGCATGGAGTAACTATAAGCTAGCTCATGAGTCAGAGACTTGAATTTGTCTTGCTGCCACAGATCCAATAACGTGCATGCTAATTGTGCAGACATTTTCTCCTCTTTTCCCAACCCTTCTCCCTGCTGAATTGACTTGGTTTAAATAACTGAGTGCCCGCCTCTGTTTCCATACTGTACGTTTCGCCCTTCTGAGAATGGAATTCCCTAATCCTTACCTTGCTTGGTAGAGCCTTTGATTCTAACCCACTCACAGATTTCAGCTCTCTGGATTTTCATTCTTCTATGAAAGGACAGATGGCTTGAAGTGTGGCCCAGATTTTCACTTAACTATGAGTTCTACATCCTGTTTAGAATCTTGGTTTAAATTATTATCTTCACTTGCCCTATTGGGTTGTCTCAGTTACTGACATATTTTAAACCAAACTCCTTTGGCCATGTCCCTTTGAATATCATGTTCTAGAATTCAGACTTCCTCCAGAAGAACAGTCAGGGTTATTGTGAAGCTAAAAAACATATGACAGGCTGGGCTCGCTGGCTCATGCCTGTTAATCCCAGCACTTTGGGAGGCCGAGGCAGCAAATCACAAGGTCCAGAGATATAAAACCATCCTGGCTAATACAGTGAAACCCCGTCTCTACTAAAAACACAAAATATTAGCTGGGCGTGGCAGTGGGTGCCTCTAATCCCAGCTACTCCGGAAGCTGAGGCAGAAGAATCGTCCGGAAGCTGAGGCAGAAGAATCGCTTGACCCTGGGAGGCAGAGGCTGCAGTGAACCAAGATTGCATCACTGCACTCCAGCCTGGGTGACAGAGCAAGACTCCATCTCAAAAAAACAAACAAACAAAAAAAAACAGATGACAGTGAATTAGGGAAACAGGAAATAGAGAACTAGGATAATAGGACAGGTGATCAAAATGAGACTTAGGGGAGGGCATAATGAATTGGGCCAGTAACCAACTGGATACTTAGATACCTCTGTTCACTAGTCCTAAATGCATCTTAAGCACAATGTATCAAAACTTCTCCCATGCATACTTCTTAGACTTTGATAAACTTATTTCTCTGTCTTTAGTTTCATTTACAACCTATTTAATTTTCCAAAGTAGAAACCTAAGATAATTAATGGTTTACTCTCACCTTCAATTGTTAATCAGTGCCTGTGGTCTAAGCACTCCTCTTCCTCTGTCATTTGTTTTTGCACTCCTTAAGCCCCAGGTATATACCCTGTATAGACTCAAGATGCAAACATTATAAATTTGATCATGTCAACAGCAATTTAGATGTGTTCTGGATAATATGGTTCCAGAAGGGAACTCGAAAGGGCACAAAACCCACACATCCTTGTTGGACCGTGCAGAAACCATGAGCCTTTTTCCTCTTGAGGGCAGCAGGAAAGCATTACTTTTGCAATCAAACAGATGTAGGCTAATTCAGGCTCTTCCATTTATTGTCTGTGCATTCTTTTGCAAGTTATACTATTTCTCTGATTCACAACTTCCTGGTTTGTAAAAGGAAGAGAATGTTATCTACATCAGGGCATTGTTGTATAGATTAAATTAGTTGATTGATTTATTCCAAAATAATCATTAAACCCATGCTCTGTGTCAGTCATTCTTCTCAATGCTGAAAATGCGGTAGGGAACAAAAGAGACAAAGATCTTAGACAAATCCTTCTACTGAGGATAGTAGATGAATAAAAAACTAACATGAATAAAGTATCTAGAATAAGTAGTAGGCAGGAAGGTATAAGTGCAAACCATATAAATCTAGCAGAAGATTTTCAAAGCAAAAAGAACAATAAATACAAATATCTTTGAAATGAGAGTGTCCTTAAAAGGTTTCAAGAATGTAATGAGGCCAGTGCGGCTAGAGCAGAATGACAAGGAGATCACTAATCCATAAGTCGGTGACAGAGTGGTCTTAGCACTACTGGACATGTAGAGCCAGTGCCTGTTTTAATGGTCAATCCTTGTGCCATATAGTTTGTTAAATATATTTTAATACCACTCCTGATCACAGGTCTGGTAATGACATAAAGTGTAGAAATTATCTAGCCTAGGGTCCAATACATGGTGAAGTGAATGAACTGCCAAGAGAGAGCAAGTGGATAGCTGTAAAAAATACAATTTAATTGAAAACTAAGACTAGACCATAATAGTGGCTAAGAATGAGGACAGATTAAGAATTTAGGAAAACTAAATAAACCTCAGTGATGTGCAAAATTAAGGGTGGAAGGTAGAGTGGTGAACCAAGTGTCTGAGGTTGGGGTGGGATGAAGGGGAAGTTGGAGCATTAGCACTAAGTGGGAATTCAGTTAATTGAGAGATGTCATTCTTTCTTCTCCAATTTGAATGCTTCTATGCCTAGTTTATTTTCTGCCATTCTTCAGACTGCATCTGTGACTTTTACTTTTTCTTTGCCCCAAGCTAAAACCATAAACCCTGAACAATTCTGTTGGCAGAAGGGGCTTCTGTGTTTCCAAGGATAATCTCTGCACTTTAAAGTGGACACAGGTCCACTTTAAAGTGAGATCTGGTGTCAGGGCAGGAGAGGAGAGGAAATTCATATGTGTGATTAATTCATCATTGGGTGTGATGGATCCAGTTCCGTCCTATTGTACGTAGCCAGAATTGGCACCATTCATCTCATGTTCATTGCATGGCACATGGAGAGTATATGAGTGAATGAAGTTTCTGGTTCAACCAAGCTACTGTTCTCTGATCCTCCCTGTAATGGACAAGGCATACTTTCCCACCTCTCTTTCTTTACCTCAGCTATTTCCATCTTCTACTGCTCGTTTCATCTGAGACAGACCATTCTCCAGGAAGTATTCATTGAAGATCCTCACTAGATTGATTATTTCTTAATTTTCTTTATTCCACTTTACTTCAAGTATTCTTTTTACTCTGTGAATTTCCCCTGACGTTATTTTACTCCAAAATTGGCGATGAGGCTCACTACTGCTACAAACACTTAAGTCCTCATCCTAAACTAGTTTTGGAGATTATTACTGTAACCAGAGTAACTGCAGCCAATTCCCTGGTTCCCAGACTGGGAGTCGAACCCAGGATCCCTGGGTGAAAACCAGGAGGCCTAACAATTCGGCCACGACAGAAGTGAAGTAGCTGCACTTGGGACTTAGACTCTTGGCCTTCCTAACCCCAAGAATAGGGAAATAGGCCTCCTTGGCCGCGCAGTGAGTTTTACAGCTTAAATAGAACTCGTGGACCCAAAGTGTGCAAAAGTGCAGTTTATTAGGCAGAGTGAAAGGACGGCTCCCATACTTCCGTGGGAGGGGATGGAGAGGATTCCAGCCAGGTTGGGGTGGCTAGTTTTTTACCCTTGAGTTATTCCCGCCCCATTCATGTTCTTGTCCAATGAGAGGGGTTCTTTCAAACTTCCTCTGGGTTGATTGATCTTTGACTCTGTTACCGGATTGGCTATTGCTTTATAACCCTGAGTCATAGAGCCCCCACCTCCAAGGGCCAGAGGCAGGAAATTAGAAACAAAGGGCCCTAGCCAGCCAGAGGCAGGAAAGCCTCTAGCTGGCCTGCCAGAGGCGGGAAAGTAGAAACAAAGACCCCAGCGATGGGGAAAACCAGAGAATTCCTGCACTCGAATCAACGCCCCCAGCTGACCCTGGAAAGTCCCTTTAACACAGTTCCTCATTACCTCATATTAATATGATCTATAATTTACACAGATGTACTCAGCAATAAGAGCAAAATAAATTTAAATTTCTTAGTATTTCTTGCTTGACATGTTGACATTGAAGAGAGGAAAATATTGTATAGGTGAGATGATGAGGTGCTGTTTGAATTCAGAATTCTCTTAACAGATTTGAAGTTTGGGAATCTGGTCTGTGGGAAGAAACTCCTATGCACTCAAATATGTGTTCCTATATTCTTCACATCTTTAAGATAACTGCTTATGGGTATCAAAGGTAAAATAAAAATAAGGAATAATTAACACTGAAAAAAGTAGAAGGTAGAAATGCTTACTACCTTGACCTTGCTTGTTTCTAGCTAATGGCAAATGCTGACTGCTCCTCAGGCTTATAAAGTCAAAAATTAATGAAATCATTTCACCTACTGATTCAAGTTTTGAGGTCATCAACTGGCAAAGCAGAGAAGGGATGAGTTTAGAAACAAAGCTCTGACTCCTCCAGGGGTTTGGAATATGGCAAGTTATTGCTTCTTAGTTTTCCCTTAGCAATTTAAGTGTTGTGTGATTTTGTAATTGTAGGATATGGTGAGGTAGCCAGAATAAAAATATAACCATAGTCTAAATACTATATTTATCAATTAAAATATGGTTTAAAAAAAAGTAATAGCAGAAACACATTAAAATAAACTTCATGATTGATTTGGAATCAGCTTACTTTGGAAGTTCACACAAACTCAATTACTTTGATAAGAATCTAGGTCAGTTGATGCAATGGAACCAGTGAAAGTTGGATTATTTCCTCCAGGGATAGAAGTTTCTAAGTTCCTTTCCTGAATGTATTTTGACATAAAGCTCTTGGATGTTAAGACACCTTCTCAACCTTTTTCTCTTCTGAAATTATTTTATAAGTAGAGTTATTACTTGCCCACAATGCTTTGTTCTAGGTTTAATTTATATTTTTCCAGGCTTAGAAATCTCTGCTAGAAACTATAGGGTGAAGAGATTTATTCTTCTCTCACTTAAGCAATTTTGGCCCTTGATTAATCAAACCAAATGGATTCAATAGTGCCTAGAAAGTAGAGATGCCGAGGGCTAAATTTTTAAAGAGGGAAGTCTAGAGAGTTGATTCAAGGAATATTTATTCAACAAATGTTTATTGATATCTTTTATGTGCCAAATAGTATTTTAGGAGGTAGCAGTGCAGCAGTGAAAACAAAGCCCTTGCCCATAAGGTATTTCCATTCCAATAGAGACTGACAGTTAAAAAAATAAACAAACAGCAACATTGCACATGATGCAGTGTTAAGTAGAAAAGCGCTGTGAAGAAAATAAAATAGCTTATGGTAATAGAGAGTAATAGGTCATCTGCTATTTGTGCCTGTGGAAGGTTGAGCTTAAAGGGGGACAATTGACCCGAAATCTATAAAGGAGCAAGTTTTGCAGGTATTCTGGGTTAAGAGTGACAAATGATTTAGGCAAAAATGGCTAATATTGGAATTATAAGAGGGTTAGATATTTTGAGGGGTGTACCTTCCAAATCACAGCAAATAACATCAATCTTTTTTAAAAAAAAAAAAAAAACAGGAATCATTCCACGCTCTGAATGATAAGAAGGCAGTTAGCAAAAGAACAGAGAGCCTGTATTCAGAAGACTTGAGTTCAGGCCTTCGTATTGCCTTTCACTAGCTGTATAGCCTCAGGTAAGTCATCCACCACAAATGCTTAATTTAACGTGTAATAATTGGGAGATGATAATAAATGGAAACTGGTGTGTGTTACTGACAGTATGCTGGGTACTTACATCTGGGGGTAGGAATTATCTCTATTCAGAGATAATTATATACTCCCTGAATATTTTGTTTCCTTTTCATCTTCAAGGTTCCAGATGAAAGCACTTTGTAAACTCTAAGGCCATATCCAGTGGATAGTTATTACATATGGTATATACTTCTGAAACTATAGTGTGTGCACCCCTGGGATCATGAAGCCACCAGATAGATCTGCATTTATTTTCTTTGCATATAAATTTCACCCTATAACAATCAATGGAGCAGATTAGAGAACCCAGAAATAAGGCTGCACATCTACAACCATCTGATCTTTGGCAAAGTGGCAAAAGCGAGCAATGAAGAAAGGACTCCCTATTCAATAAATGATGCTGAGGTAACTGACTAGCCATATGCAGAAGGTTGAAACTAGACCCTTACCATACACCATATACAAAAATCGACTCTAGATGAATTAAAGACTTAAATGTGAAACCCAAAACTATAAAAATATTGGGAGATAACCGAGGCAATACCATTCTGCACATAGAAACTGGCCAAGATTTTATGATGACACCAAAAGCAATTACAACAAAGACAAAAATTGGCAAATGAGATGTAATTAAACTTAAGAGCTTCTGCACAGAAATAGAAACTATTAACAGAGTAATATTTAATATTTAGTTACTCTTAATATTTTTTGATATTTAAAAACTATTAACAGAGTAATAACTATTAACAGACAACCTACAGAATGGGAGAAAATACTTGCAAACCATGCTTCTGACAAAAGTCTAATATCCAGAATCTTAAGGAAGTTAAACAAATTTATAAGCAAAAAACAATCCCATTAAAAAATGGGCAAAGAATGTGAACAGACGCTTTTAAAAAGAAGATATACATGCAGCCAACAAGCATTTGAAAAAATGTCCAACATCACTAATCATTAGAGAAATGCAAATTAAAATCACAGTGAGATATTATATCATCTCATGCCTGTCAAATGGCTATTATTAAAAAATACCAGAGGCTAGCAAGGTTGGGTGAAAAGGGAACACTTATACCCTGCTGGTGGGAGTGTAAATTAGTGCAGTCATTATAGAAAGCAATGTGGTGATTCCTCAAAAAACTAAAAACAGAATTACCATTCGACCCAGCAATCTCATTATTGATACATACCTAGAGAAATATAAATCACTCTGCCATAAAGACACATACATGCATATGTTCATTGCAGCAGTATTTACAATAGCAAAGACATGAAATTAACCTAAATGCCCATTAACGGTAGACTAGATAAAGGAAGTGTGGTACATATACACCTTAGAATACTGTGCAGCCATAAAAAGACAAGATCATGTCCTTTGCAGCAACATGGATATAGCTGGAGACCATTATCCTTAGCAAACTAACAAAGAGCACAAAACCAAATACCACTTTTGTTCTCAATAAGTGGGAGCTAAATAACAAGAACTCACGGACACAATAAGGGGAACAACACACACTGGTACCTATTTGAAAGTAGAGGGTGGAAGGAGGGAGAGGATTAGACAAAAATACCTATTGAGATCTATGCTTATTACCTGGGTGAGTAATCTGTGACATGAGTTTTCCTATATAAGAAACCTGTATCTAACCTAAAATAAAAGCTGAAAAGGAAATAAATAAGTAAATTTTACCCTATAACAAATACAAGCATTTTTTAAGTTAACAGATATTATTAAGTAAAATGCAAGTTTTTCATTTATAAGACAACATAACTTCAGAGAAAAAGCTGAGTCAATCTTATATAAAATGTGATTAAAATGTGATTGTTATTACATAAGAGGGTTATAGGAAGGTTAGTTTCTTATGGACAAGTAGGAAAATAGGAATCATGCCAAGTTGATAATCACATTAGATATTCAACAAAGTTAGTGTATCCTTCCTTGCTTTCATCAGTAGAGTGAGGGCATTTGGATGGCTTTATTATTACAATTTTTTTAATGTATTTCTTATTTTGAAAATGGTCCTGATAATAGTTTTAATTTTACTCATGAACTCTATATGTATAAGTAGAGTTTCTCGAGCCCTTACCAGCATACAGGAAAAAAATTATAAGGCCATCAACAGTGATAGTTTGGAATTTATTAACATTGACTCTACTGATGAGAGTATTCAACTTCCCTAAAATTCAGTTATTTTCAGCTCATAAATATCTTCTTTTGTTCTTTGGCTTATTTCTTCCACCTTATATGTTGCTGCTCTGGAAGTCATTAATTGCTAATAACGTCAAACATCTTTTTAATGTTTATTGGATATTTGAGTAAATTGCTCATTCGCATCTTTTGCCCACTTTTCAAATAAACTGTTTACTGTTTTCTTATTGGTACATGTTTCTCCAATATGTATTGGCACACACACATATGTATGTTTCCTACAAAGAAATTGAGAACATGCATGCAATCAAGTTTGACAAAGTTTTTTTTTTTTCTGGCTTGTCCTTTTTATGTCTTATTTAAGAACAACCCCATCAATAAGTGGGTGAAGGATATGAACATACACTTCTCAAAAGAAGACATTTATGCAGCTAACAAACATGAGAAAAACCTCATCATCACTGGTCATTAGAGAAACACAAATCAAAACCACAATGAGATAACATTTCATGCCAGTGAGAATGGCTATCATTAAAAGTCAGGAAACAGCAGATGCTGGAGAGGATGTGGAGAAATAGGAATGCTTTTCTTTTACACCTTTGGTAGGAATGTAAACTAGTTCAACCCTTGTGGACGACAGTGTGGCAATTCCTCAAGGATCCAGAACCAGAAATACCATTTGACCCAGCAATCCCATTACTGGGTATATATTCAAAGGATTATAAATCATTCTTCTATAAAGATACATGTACATGTATATTTATTGCAGAACTGTTCACAATAGCAAAGACTTGGAACCAACCCAAATGCCCATCAATGATAGACTGGATAAAGAAAATGCAGCACATATACACCATGGAATACTATGCAGCCATAAAAAAGAATGAGTTCATGTACTGCAGGGACATGGATGGAACTGGAAACCATCATTATCAGCAAACTGACAAGAACAGAAAACCAAACACCGCATATTCTCACTCATAAGTGGGAGTTAAACAATGAGAACACATAGACACACGGAGGGCAACATCACACACTGGGGTCTGTCGGGGGTGGGGGGCTAGGGGAGGGACAGCATTAGGAAAAATACCTAATGTAGACGACGGGTTGATAGGTGCAGCAAACCACCATGTCACGTGTATAACTATGTAACAAACCTGCACGTTCTGCACATGTATCCCAGAACTTAAAGTATAAGAAAAAAATAAAAAGAAACCTCCTTCTACTTCAATGTATGGAGAAATTCTGTGTTTTCTTCAATACCATTACTAGTCTATTTAGATAATTAATCCAGCCAGATATATATTTTGTGTATGATGTAAGATTAAGGCTCAGTATATCATTTCCCATATATTGTCATTTGTCTGAACACGTTTTATAGTTGGCTATTCTTTCCTTGTGATTTTTAATGCCACTTTGATTATATACCAACTTAATTTACATGTAGTTCTATTTCCACACTCAATTAGTTGATTTTTCTCTGTGCCACTACCATACTGATTTAATTATCATACATATGTAGCAAGTATTGATATCCAGTAGTAGGGATAGCACATCCTAAAAAACTTATTTAACTTATTTTGCACATTTTTGTCTTTATTTTTTTCATTTAGGTTTTGGGATCATCCTGATAACTTCTATGAAAATGCTTTTGAAATTTTGCATGGGAGTTTATAGATTAATTTGACAATATTGCTGTCTTCATTTTATCAACTCTTCTCATTTAAAATATCACACATATACCCACTTAATTAGGTATTTTAAATTTCTCGATACAGTTTTATAAGGTTCCCTTTAAAACTTTTAAATATATTGTATTAGATGTTCTACATGCTTTGTAGTTTTGTTGCTATTGGAAATTACTTTTTTATGTAATATTTTTCTCTCTTGGAGTGGTGCTAGAATAAAGGAATGTATTTCTGCATATTAATCTTAGAAGCATTGTTGAATTATTGTTTTATTATTTTGGATACTATACATAAACAATCATATTACAACAACATGATTCTGGCAACAAAATATAAAAATAGATCAATAGACAGAATAAAGAATCCAGAAATAGACCCACTCATATTTGGACAACTGATTTTTACAAAGGTACAAAATAAAGTGTTTAAAGAAAGAACAGTCTTTCTAATATATGGTTGGGGGAAAATTTATATTCATATGAAAAATAAATGAACTTTGAATCATCCCTCACTACATATACAAAATAACTCAAAACAGTACATACACCCAAATGTAAAATATCAAACCATAAAATTTTTAGAGGAAAACATAAAATCTTCTAATCTTAACATTGGAAAAGATGTCTTATATATGACACTGAAAGCACAATCCATGAAAGAAAAAATTGGCTAATTGCACTTCATCAGGTATACGTATATGCCAAAATTTATTAAATTATATACTTCCAGTATATGCACTGTGTTGTATGTCAGTTATGCCTCGATAAATCTATTTCAAAAACAATAGGAAAATGTATTCTGTTTTCTTTTTTGTTGTTGTTTTCGGTTTTTTTTGAGCTGGAGTTTCACTCTTGTTGCCCGAGCTGGAGTGCAATGATGCAATCTTGGCTCACAACAACCTCCACCTCCTGGGTTCAAGCGATTCTCCTGCCTCAGCCTCCAGAGTAGTTGGGATTGCAGGCATCCATCACCACGCCCGGCTAATTTTTGTATTTTTAGTAGAGACTTGGTTTTGCCATATTGGC
The DNA here is from genome assembly GCA_963573385.1 of Cacajao melanocephalus. Classification (NCBI taxonomy): domain Eukaryota; kingdom Metazoa; phylum Chordata; class Mammalia; order Primates; family Pitheciidae; genus Cacajao; species Cacajao melanocephalus. The sequence continues at coordinate 17,535 of CAUYLG010075772.1, forward strand.
CAGGCTGGTCTCAAACTCCTAACCTCAGGTGATCCGCCCACCTCGGCCTCTCAAAGTTCTGGGATTACAGGCATGAGCTACTGTGCCCAGCTGATATATCCTGTTTTCTAAGAATTCCAGAGGTGTTGTATACTTTCTGAAAATGTCTTTCCCAGGAATAGCGACCACCTTGCTTAAGAAGTTCTTACCTATGTTCCACTCAAACCTCTTTTACTACTGTAAACATTTTGCTTATTTTTCTTTAAAAAAATAGTAACAGCTCACCTTGCTTTATTCTGAATGTAGAATCACTTTTGGTGGTGTAATCTTCCATGTTTTGGACTCCTTACAGGTGGATCCCGAAGTTGTTAGATGGAGAGTAAATATAAAGAGATACTCCTGCTAACGGGCCTGGAGAACATCACCGATGAAGAACTGGATAGGTTTAAGTTCTTTCTTCCAGATGAGTTTAATATTGCTACAGGCAAACTACATACTGCAAATAGACCCCAACTAGCTAACTTGATGATTCAAAATGCTGGTGTGGTGTCTGCAGTGATGAAGACCATTCATATTTTTCAGAAGTTGAATTACATGCTTTTGGCAAAACGTCTTCAGGAAGAGAAGGAGAAAGGTAAAGTGGGAGTCCCGCACTGCCCAGTCCCTTTCTTTGCCAAGCCTGGTCCTTTCTTTTTATGGCATCCCTGGGATATGGCCCCCAGTGCACGTTTGTTGGGATTTGTTTGCTAACTTAGTGCACTTATCTCTTTGCCTTTTACGGAGAATCACTTCTAGGAAGTGTTTGTTACAAATTCCACAAATCCATTCCATCTTCTGTTGGCATCTCTTGTTCCAGCCCTTAGGGTTACCACTTCCATTTATCATCTTTTCTCTTTGCCTATCTTTGTCTCCAGTTCAATTGCAGTGAACTTGGATGTAGGATTTCAAAGTTAACATCCCCCAACTCCATTTACGCAGTATCTAATGCGCTCACATTTTACTGAAGTCTTGAAAATATAAGTAAATTATTGCATTGGAAAAGTGTAAACCGGGATATTGAGCACCTTTTCTCCTTCACATAGTCTGTCTATTCCTCTCCTGTCCCCAGCTTTCTGGGGTCCCAGACTATCCTTCTTCAGGGGACAATCTCCTCCTATTAGGGGATTCTCTCTCCTCTCTATCTCCAGTACAGGTGGCACTATACCCACAACACAAAGTTTTTTTTACATTATTCAATAAATCACTCATCATCTCCATCTATGTTTAGTTTAAATCTTGTTTAAATTTCTGATTTTGTTTCCTAAGAAAATTGATATGTCCCGGCTTTAAGTCTGAAGAACAAAAGAGAGCTAACAAAGGAGCATATCACCCAAGGATTCTCCCAAATGAGAGTCTCTAACTGCCACAGTTTTAGGATTCAAAGTGCAACTGCAGGCTGGGTGCGGCGGCTCACGCCTATAATCCCAGCACTTTGGGAGGCTGAGGCGGGTGGATCACGAGGTCAAGAGGTCGAGACCATCCTGGCCAACATGGTGAAACCCCGTCTCTACTAAAAATACAAAAATTAGCTGGACATGGTGGCACACCCCTGTGGTCCCAGCTACTCGGGAGGCTGAGGCAGGAGAATTGCTTGAACCCAGGGGGCGGAGGTTGCGGTCAGCCAAGATCGTGCCATTGCACTCCAGCCTGGGTAACAAGAATAAAACTCCATCTCAAAAAAAAAAAAAAAGTACAACTGTAACAGCAAAAATTACAACAGCTTTTAATAGCGTTTGTGAGTGTACAACACGGATGACATCACTTCTCAAACATGACTTATAGGAAGGCTAAATGAAGCCATGTAAGTGATACTATGTACATTCATAATTCTATACAGATATAAACTGTTAGGTAGTATCTAAGGCACTGAAGAGAAAGGACTGCTTGTGTTACACATTGTATTTTCCCAGGCTATGTGAAGTTAGAAGGTGTAGTTCTTAGAGTTGGCCCCTAGATGGCAGTAACTACACATGTTACTTTGAAGTAACCAACTGCTCTTGTCTGGGATGAGACGGGAATCTAGGCATATTGGCAAACACGGGCTGAGAAACTTAGAAATATCTTTTATTTTGGCATTAAATCAAGAATTAATTCTTCTCTTTGACCAGGATGGCACAAAGTTTCACCTTCTAAAATCTTCTCCCCATTTTGCTGTTCTAATGATTCTGGGATTTTGTTATTCTGATTAGATAAAAAAGATCCAGTTTGGGACTAGCTTGGAAACTCAGGAGTAGATCATCCAAGGACTCTCCCAAATGAGAGTCTCCACATGTAACAGTTGCAGGATTCAAAGTATACTTTTTGGACAGGCGCAAGTAGCTCACATAATCCCAGCCGTTTGGGAGGCCGAGGTGGGCAGATCACTTGAGGTCAGGAGTTCAAGACCAGCCTGGGCAACATGGTGAAACTTCATCTCTAATAAAAATACAAAACTTAGCCAGCAGTGGTGGCATGCGCCTGTAATCCCAGCTACTCGGGAGGCTGAGGCAGAAGAATCACTTGAACCTGGGAGGCGGAGGTTGCAGTGAGCTGAGATCACGCCTCTGCACTCCTGCCTGGGCAACAACAGTGAGACCCTGTCTCAAACAACCACAAAATACAAAGTATGCTTCTTTATGCTTTACAAGAAGGCAATTAAGTTCCGTCATAGCTAAAATTCCATCCACAGACATGCTTAGGGCTCCTTTGAATGTGGGAAATTTTTGTGTGTCTATGCTACTTCTATTATTATAGGAAAACAATTTTTGTTTTGTTTTTTGAACAGTTAGTCTTTTATTCTTAGTTAAGTGATCTCTCTCCATAGCCATTGCATGTCTGCATGTAGAGTGCTGTATGCTATTCTACTCACGACCTCACCTCATAGAAGGTAGAAGATACCTGGAGAATCTTTAATGAAGACATAGGCAATAATCAGTAGACAAGAGAAGTTTTTGCAGGAAGCAAAATGAAAAAATATAAGGACACGTAAGCCTAGAGAAAGGAAGCTAAGCGAAAATGTGATCAAAGTCTACAAAAGTCCTGTAAGATTAAAATAAAATGCTGAAAATGATAAATGAAATGATAAATAACGTTGTGCACCCTGATTATTAAGGCAAATGAGAGATTTATAGTGGGCAGACAAGCTTATTCACAAATATTGCTTTGGTACCACTGTGTGTGAGATGAAATATGGCTGATGTGATGTGGCAGAATGGTAGGTGGATTCCCTTGACCTCCCATGACTCTATTTTCTCTCGTGTGCTGTCAACATAGAAGGTACACTTTATCTGCATACTTTTCTGAAACCAGTTTCATGGAACTAACTTAACCATTGGAAGGTTTGTTTAACTTCTTTCTAGAGCAGAGATCCTGCTACAAAATCCCTGTCAGTCAACCACTTTCTGGTCTTTGAAAGGTAATGACAGAGTACCTACTACCTCATAAGACAGTTCATTCTACTCTTAGCTCTAATAATTAAATCGTTTCTCTTTTTACACAAAGTGATTTCCTTGTTATTTCAGCCCAGAATTGCTCAAATTCTATCAGAAATGACCTCTGAGAAATTTTCAGTCCCTCTTGTGCCTGAGAGTGCCTTGTCACCAAACATGGCCATCTTATTACATGGTCTTTTTAAAAATCACGACTAGGAATTGGCTTTTCAAAATAACATATAATCTGACCATAGACCTGGAGGAGCCCAGCCAGATTATACAGCTGCATTTTGTAGGCATTAGTGAGGAGCCAACATGCCACCCATCCATCTATTTCTTCATCCATCCAGTAAACATCTATTGATTTGCTAATAAGTGCAAGGAATTCCTTTAGGTCCTTATGAGAAAACAGGGAGTTAAAAACAAATCCAAATTTTGTACAGCTTATACTCTAAAGGAAGGTAGACATTTCTCTTACAAATTAATGCATGTAATGAACTGAGAAAAATGCTCCGATGGAAAGGAAGATGGTTCTATAGTAGCATGTGTCAAAACAGCATTAACACAAGCCAGGAGTTATAGTTGGTGTTGGTCAAAAGCAGGTTCCACAGGGAAGTGACCCTTGAGCTAAGCTCTGAAAAATCCATAGCAGTTAAAGGTACCTCCAGTCAGAGGGAACACTGTGTGAAAATCCTCATGAGCAAGTGTTGACCTGCTTGAGGACTGAAAGGAGGCCAGTATGGCTAGAGTACAGAGAATCTTCAGAAGGCAGGATGCGGTCCCCTGGACACAGACAGTGCAAAATCTTGTAGAACATAATTAGAAATCTGCCTTTGTTTCATAGCAGCAGTTAATTCATTTTCACTACTATATGAGATTTCATTTAACTTATAATTACATACACATAAAACTCATATACATATATAGAGAGAGAATGGGTCTATTTTTGACTGTTAGTCATTTGAGGCCATTATGAATAATGCTGCTATGAATATTTATGTACCTTATAAGCGTTCTGTACTTATCTTTGTATGTATGTATTTTTGTGTGTGTTTCTCTTGACTGTACGCCTGTGAATGGAATTACTGGATGTTAAGGTAAGTAGATACTGAATTTTAATAATTAGTGTCACAAACCATTTTCCGAAGTGTTATACCAATTTAAGACTATTACTTCGTAGTTTCTTTTGTTTCTTGCCATTTTTTTGTTTTGTTTTGTTTTGTTTTTTTGAGACAGACAGGGTCTCACTATGTCATCCAAGCTGGAGTGTGCAGTGGTGCGATCACGGCTCACTGCAGCCTTGAACTCCTGGGATCAAGTTATCCTCCTGCCTCAGCCTCCCAGGTAGCTGTGACTAAAGACACGTGCCATCGCACCTGGCTAATTTTGAAAACATTTTTTTTAAATATGGGGTCTCCCTATGTTGACCAAACTGGTCTCAAACTCCTGGCCTCAAGCTATCCTCCAGCTTTGGCCTCCCAAAGTGCTTAGATTACAGGTGTCTGTGTCATAATGTTTCTTTATTTTTAAAATATTATTTTTTTAAAAAAAAGTTAGCTGTTCTTGAAGATATCTTAATATGGTTTTAATATCTATTTCTGGTGACATTTGAAAACGTGCACTGCTCATATGTTTATATGCTTATTGGCCATGTCTTTTGTTTTTTAATCAGTTGATAAGAAATACAAATCGGTAACAAAACCAAAGCCACTAAGTCAAGCTGAAATGAGTCCTGCTGCATCTGCAGCCATCAGAAATGATGTCACAAAGCAACGTGCTGCACCAAAAGTCTCTCCTCATATTAAGGTAGGAGGCGGCGAGTGGAGTGGCCTCTGTCTTTGTAAGAGCGTCCTCTGGTCCCTGTCACTGTCATTTCCCACATGGTTCTCTGTTCTTTCTCTCACAGCATGCAGATAAGGAAAGCAAGGCCACAGTATGAAAAGTGATCTGGGTCCCAAAAAGAGGAGCTACCTCTGATTTGTCAGATTAAACACGTGTTGAGCTTCTAATCTCTGCCAGGCCCTGGACACATTAACACTTAGTTATGGTTTGGATTCTATAAGAAGAAAATTCTGAGACGGACAGTTGTTTACAGGAAGTCTATTTTAGATCACTTTCAGAATTAATATCTGAGAGGAAGTGAAAGGAGTAGAAGAGGAAGAATGTCAAAAACAATGTATTTGCAGTAGAGGCCTTGACCTGTCCCACAGGGAGCTCGGGAGCTGAGAACGCCTTTCACGGCTCTCATGATTTGGGGGAGTCTGTGGTTTGCACAGGCCCAGGTTCCGGGTCACATCAGAGATCCAGTTCAGACTCTTACACTCGGCCTGCCATACCTCTCTTTGTTTCCCCTGTATCTCCCCTTGGTTTTTGACAACAAATTGCTTTTTTAAAGTAATGTAAAAAAGTGCTCTATACAGCTGCATGGACAAGGTGAGGTGGCCCCGTTTAGGTGAGACAGTAGTGCCTGGAGAGTCTTGTTCTTGGTGAGAATGAGGGAGCAGCTGGCAACATCGGAGTCCCAGCACAGAATCAACCACACATGCAATTTCATTTCCTATGAAGCAGGTATTACCTCATTTTATGGCTCTATGAGCTATAGAAACTATATACTTCATCTGTTTGTCTAGAGTAGCCATTTCCTCTGCGTTTGGCCTAGAAACATCTGGATTTTTCAGGAAAACAAGTATAAATGGTGTGATTCCGTCATCAGTAATGAAAATGTGCATTACTTAGTCTGGAAGACCCAACTAAAGATACATGAACCAAACAGAAGGACTTTTGTAGTGGACCTCAGTGAAGCTGACCTTTCCCTGCCTTGGTCCAAATTCAATCAGCTGTACTGCCCATCAGGGACTCTTACTGGCCCAAGCTCCACTGGCCCAAGCTTCAGGTCACATCAGAGACACCGTTCAGAAACTCCTACACTTGGCTTTTTATGCCTCTGTTTGTTTTCCCCTATATTTCCCTCTGGTTCTAGATGGCAAGTTGCTTTTAAAAAGTAGTATTTTCCCTCAAAACAAACAAAAACAAGGTGTCTTATCTCTGTTAATTCAGAAAAATAAAAAAAACACAGAGAAGAGAATAAAATTACCTATAATTGTATCATCTAGGAAAAAAACTATATTGATGTTGGTAAATATCTCTCCAGTGTGTGTGTGTGTGTGTGCTTTAACTGCTTATCCTTTATCTTTTAGGACCTTTCCCTTTATTGAATCAGTTATAAGTTTATCATATTATTTCTCTAAAGCATTTTTAATATTTGCATAGTAATCTATTTGTGACTATACCATATCTTATTTAACCAAATCTATTTTTTAGGTATTAAAATTATTTCTTTTTTTTATAATTTCAAATAATAAGATGTATTTTTTAAATATAAACCTTAGTATATAATTCATTATTTCTAAGGCTAAATCCATACATGTAGTATTGATTCTCCTTTTAAATTTCTCCTTTAACTCACTGGTAAGACCTCTGGCCTAGGTCTCCCCCTTAGCTTATATTAAATATAATCTGCATTTTGCTGCATACGGCGCCTCCCTAGGAATTTGGGGAGCCCTGTGCAGGTCACTGAGCTCCCTCACTTTTACACCAGAGTAAAATGAACGTTTTGGACAGAGAAACAAAGACGCATTATGCCCTAATGGAATCGATAGAAGATGGAATCCGATTTATCTGATTTACCCCATGCCTTAGCAATATTTCAGAGATCTGATGAGCTCTTTATATACAGCACTTGGCAAAGCAAGAATTTATTTTCAGGGCTCCTACCTCCAAACTCTGTTACACCGTCTTAGCTGAACACGGGAGCTGAAATCTTCCGTCCGCATTCTCTGTTGTATCCAGATCATTCTAGGCCTCAGATCTCTTCCTGACCCCTCTATAACCCTTCCCTTGATTGCACCTATCTTCAGCTGGCTTCCTGAGGTTTAGCCCTGTGAGTGAGGTAAGGTCCTCTCAATAGTACCTTGTAAACTCACAGCTGATATCTTTCTTCTCTTGTCTTCAGCCTGAGCAGAAACAGATGGTGGTCCAGCAGGAATCTGTCAGAGAAGGGTTTCAGAAAGACCGTTTGCCGGTTATGGTACTGAAAGCAACGAAGCCCTTCAAATTTGAGACTCAAGAAGGCAAGCAAGAGATGTTTCATGCTACAGTGGCTACAGAGAAGGAATTCTTCTTTGTAAAAGTTTTTAACACACTGCTAAAAGATAAATTCATTCCAAAGAGAATAATTATAATATCAAGATATTATCGGCACAGTGGTTTCTTAGAAGTAACTAGTGCCTCACGTGTGTTAGATGCTGAATCTGACCAAAAGGTTAATGTCCCACCGAACGTTATCAGAAAAGCTGGGGAAACCCCAAAGATCAGCACGCTTCAAACTAAGCCCCTTGGAACAATTGTGAATGGGTTGTTTGTAGTCCAGAACGTAAGTTTTCATATCTAATTTCATATTGATTAGTAATAATAACATATTTTTCATCTGATCTTAAAGAGACTTTAGAAATGGTTTTAATGTCTTTCTATATAGACAAAAAATACAAAGTTCTAAAGAGCTGCAGCATTAACATGCCAAAATTCATACAAAAATTCAAAAATTGTTTTTATTGTCAAAAATCTGTCACAATCCTGTTTCAACTTATTCTTATCCCAGTAGCCTCTGAAAAAGGAACCAGTTCATTCACATAATTTTTAACTCTGTGTCATTTTTATACTTTGTACATATCATCTTTAAGTGACTGTTGTTGTGAATGTGATATAAGTGTAGTTGAGTAATAAACCAGATTAATTGACCTGAAAAACCAGTATGTATGGCAGGATTAAAGAACTGTGATTAAATGAAGAAAACGGAAAGAGTTAGCTTGAGGAGACTTATTAGAAGTGAGAAATTTGAAGTATTATGACTCTGAGCCTCAGGGAAATAGCCTTGTGGGATGACTTTTTCTGATCTAGGACAGGACCTAAAGAACCATAGAGAGGGAACCTGCTGACCCTGCATTCAGAGCCTTAGAACAACCTCTGCTGCCCTGGGTTAGTTTCAGAAGGAATTTATAGGAAGACTCTCCAGTCCTCTTGGAAAATACAAGTATAAAATGACCTTGGATAGAAAGGTCATGTTCTTTATCCCAGTTTTCAGCTTTCAATCTGGCCAGCTATCCACTAATATATATTGATTTCATCCATAAAATTAAACCTAAAATACTATCAATCTCCTAAATAACTGACTAACATCCTGTTCCCTTTTGATCTTAGACTTGATTGTGAATTATTTCTTGTCTTTGATTACTTACTAGACTCCAGAGTGGGTCTTGCATCATTACCTCATGTCTCTCCTGGACTTGTTTTAAATAGCTCTCTTCAGGGCGGCTCATGCCTGTAATCCTAGCACTTTGGGAGGCTGAGGCGGGTGGATCATCTGAGGTTAGGAGGTTGAGATCGGCCTGGCCAATATAGCGAAACTCCGTCACTAGTGAAAATAGAAAAATTAGGCAGTTGCAGTGGCAGCTACTTGGGAGGCTGAGGCAGAAGAATCGCTTGAACCTGGGGGATGAAGGTTGCAGTGAGCCAAGATCATACCACTGCACTCCAGCCTGGGTGAAAGAACAAAATTCCATCTCAAAAAATAAAAAAAAATAAAAAATAAATAACTTTCTTCCAACCTTAGGGTCTTCTTTTTCTTCCCTGATTAACCTGGCTACTGGTCCTGGAGAATCTCCATCTTCTCTAACCAGCAGTTGTTGCTTCTATGCACCATCCTGGCCTCTTCCTAAAGGAAGGGAGTTTGGGACTGGAAGGATGGACATAGGAGACATGTTCTAAGTAAGATGCATCTGCCTCCTCTATGTGAACTTGCTAACATCTATTAGATACATACCTGCTAGTTTCAAAGCAGAATCTTTTTCTTCAAGTTGACCCTTGAACAATGTAGGGATTAGGGCTGCTGACTCCTAGCAGCTGAAAATCTGCATATAGTTTTTGACTCCCCAAAAACTTAATTACCGATAGCCTATTCTTGACCAGAAGCCTTACAGATAACATAAAAAGTCAACACATATTTTAATGTTACATATAGTATGTACTACATTCTTAACAAGTAAGCTAGAGAAAAAATATTATTAAGTATAGAAAAGAGAAAATACATTGACTACTCATTAATAGAACATCATAAAGGTCTTAATCCTCATTGACTTCATGTTAAGTACGCTGAGAAGGAAGGAGGAAGAGGAGGGGTTGGTCTTGCTGTCTTGGGGTGGCAGAGACAGAAGAAAATTTCCATATAAATGGATCTACACAGGTAAAACCTGTGTTGTTCAAGGATCAACTGTATTTATTTTTGGATCCTTCTTCTGGCGTGACTGATGTGGCATTCTTTAATCAGATTATCAGAGGTTGGGTGTTGTTTTTCTTTTGCAGGTAACAGAAAAGAAGAAAGGTATATTAAACTTAAGTGACAACACAGGGAATATGGAAGTATTGGTGGCTGGAAACCAGGACACAATAAAATGTGAGGAAGGAGATAAGCTTCGACTTACGTTCTTCATGCTGTCAAAAAATGGAGAAAAACTACAGCTGACATCTGGAGTTCATAGCACCATAAAGGTGGGAACTGCATGGAGCAAAGTCAACTCTCCAAGGGGATGATATTTTATGTTTTCTATCAGAAAGCTGGACTGGAGCCACTGGAATAGAAGACATTGATATTTAGTACATGAGCATCTCACAGAACTGAGGAACCTCCTTCTTAGGAAACACATATTCTAGATACACAGTTAAGAGAACATGAGCTTTTCGACACAGAGACACATACTGTTGTCCACACAGAGCCCAACAAAGAGCTCATCAGTAACACTAAAAGTTTAAAGCAGAAAGCTTGCCCAGAGTTGGAAAAGTCATTCTGACTTTTTCAAATGTCTTTTAAAGTAGACAGACCATAAATACTTTGAGGAAAACATTTCCCTAGCCAGTCCCACCATGCCTGCACCTACCATAGTCCAGGGCGGTTGAGTCCACATAAACCCCTGCCTCTGACCTTCCACCACACCCTCCTACCCATCTCCTGCCACTACTTGGTGCTCTTCCCCAGGTCTCAGTGTCAGGTACACTGCCTGCTGTCTCTCCCTGTAAGAGTGGAGGCTGACAGTGTATTTCTCAGGTCAGATATTCACTTCAGGGGTATGATCCAAGATGGATCAATGTATTAGCAGGGTGGGAACAAAATAATTTCATGAGAAGATGGTGTACATTTCAGAAGGTCATAGTGACTACAAACAGAGGAGGGGTAACTGGTCGACTATATCTCACACTGCGTGTTTTTTTCTCCATCAGGTTATTAAGAACCAAAAAAAAAAAATAGAGAAATGAAAAGGACCAATTCAAACCAACTGGGAAGAATACGTGATACAGCCTGTTCAATCAGATTGCAAGTTACCCGAGCGCCGCAGTTCACAGGCTCCTCTCTCCACCAAATTAGGATAGGATGATTGCTGGATAAACAAATTCAAAATATCAACAGATGATCACAATAAATGTCTATTTCTCATTCATTACAGTCTCACTGTCTTGTTTAGTTTGTCAATCCCTTGTTTCAAGCAAAAATACTTTATCAATGTATTATATGTTAATACGAATTAAAAGGAAATTATATGACTACAATTGTACAAAATACAAGAGGGAAGAATTAGGAGTATACTGTTGGAAGATCGCTGTACAACATGTGAGGCAGCACGGTATTATTTAAAAGTAGATACTACATAACTAAAGATGTATATTTTTGTCCCATAGGGCAGTGATTTGGAAATATTTTAAAAGGTATATAAGACAATTTTGTGTTATTGGAGAAAGAATAAGCATAAAGCCCAATGGAAAACTAGAGAGCCAAAACTAGGCTTGCAGATTTACAGTCTGTTGATTTTCTACAAAAGTACAAACACAGTTGAATAGAGAAAAGACCAAAAAAAAAGTGCAAGAACAATTAGATATTTATGCTTACAAAAATGACTCTGAGCCATTCCTAACTCTTTATACAAAAATAAACTCTAAATGGATCATTGGCTTTTATAAACACTTAAAACCACAAAACTTCTAGTGGAAAACATGGGAGAAAATCTGTGTGACCTTGGTCTAGGCAAATATTTTTTAGATGCCACACCAAAAGCACAATCTACACAACATAAATGCTTAATAATTTGAACTTCATCAAAATGAAGAACTTCTGTTTTTCAAAAGATACCATTAAGAGCATTGAAAGGCAAACCATAGACTGGGGCTTAATATTTATTAGTCACATAGCTGCTGAAAAAACTGTATCCAGGCCGGGCACAGTGGCTGACACCTGTAATCCCAGCAGGGAGGGATTGGGATGCCAGCAGGAAGGGATTTGGGAGGCCGAGGTGGGTGGGTCACCTGAGGTCAGGAGTTCAAGACCACCCTGGCCAACATGGTGAAACTTCATCTCTACTAAAAGTACAAAAATTAGCTCGGTGTGGTGGCAGGTGCCTGTAATCACAGCGACTCGGGAGGGGGAGGCAGGATAATCACTTGAACCAAGGAGGCAGAGGTTGCAGTGAGCTGAGATCGTGCCATTGCACTCCAGCCTGGGTGACAGAGTAAGCCTCTGTCAAAAAAAAAAAAAAAAAGACCCTGTATCCAGAATTTATAAAGAGCACTCAAAATCCAATAATTAGAAAACAACCAACTAAATGTTTAAAATTGACAAAAAGATGATACATGGGTGTCAAATAAGCACATAAAAATACACTCAACGTAATTCATCTTTAAGGAAATGCAAACTAAAACTACAGTGAGGTACCACTATACATTTATTAGAAAGCTAAAATTAGGATACATTGGCCAAACCAAGTGCTGACAAAGATTTGGAAAAATTGAAACTCTCATGCATTGCTGGTGGGAATGTCAAATGATATAACTTTTATGCAAAAGAGTTTGTCCATTTTTAAAATCTTAATATATATCTACAATGCAATGGTCTGAGGAGGATACAGAACAACCGAAACTCTTACTTATTGCTGGTGGGAATGAAAAGTCTTAAAGTCACTTTAGAAAAGAGTTTGGCAATTTCTTATAAATTTAAACATATGCTTACTACATGATACAGCAAACTTGCTCTAAGTATTTTTATTCACTTGAAACAATTATGTATGTTCACACAAAAATCTGCATGTAAATATTCATGAAAGTTTATTTATAATTATGCAAAACTGTAAAAAACTCAATTATCTCTCACCTGAAAAATGAATAAACAAACTTTGGTAGATCCACATAATCGAATTGTACTCAGCAATAAAAAGGAATAAATTACTGATACACACATCTAAGTGGATAGATCTTTATTGTACACTCAGTGAAAGAAGTCAGACTCAAAATTCTACACAGGGACTCAGGGATGTGAAGATGGAAGAGAGAAAGAGGACGCTCTTCCTTCTCTCCCTCACATACCCCAGGTATCTGCTAGGAAGAGACGAGAACCAGGGATGTCTGCTCCCCTGCTTCTAGATGAGTACCCATTCATTTTCAGTCTAACCCCTTTCAAATGCATCCTGAACCCTTGGGACTCCTTTGATAAAACACCTTTCATTTTTCCTTTCTCCCCTCAGTTCTCTCTTCACTGATAGGTACTTGTGTCTCCGTAACTATGGGACACTCCTTTCAGATGCATCCTCCAAACTGGAAAGAGTTAATTTCTCAAACTTTAAACTGGTCAGTTTAGGATTGGGTTCAGGGGCAGGGAACCCAGAACCCAACATGCTGGCAAAGGGTAAAGTATTTTGTTGTTTTTTTTTCCAGTCAGGCTTTTGGCCTCCCTCTCCTTGTAAAAACTGATCAAAGGCCTTGGGATTTTGGAACTGTTCTTATCCCTCCCCTTGTTTCGTTTTGATACATGTTTTCTAATAACGCGATTTGTCTCTTCTTGCCTTCAGGCCATCAAACTCCAGTCACGCCAACTGGAGAGGCAGACAATGGCCCCCTCTGCCGGGAACCCTTAAATAGGCCTCTAAGGGACTTTGACTGCCGTTTTCCCCAAAACAGCGCCCCCTCTCAGCAGAAAGCAGTTAAGATCGGTCTTCGTCCTTATCCTTGTCCTTATTCTAATGGCAGTTAGATGCACACTTCTTTAGAGGGGGCAGTGAGACAGCCAGGTGGGCAGAGGTCCCCAGAGAAACTCCAGCCTGCACACTGGGAGGAGTGTGCACGGGGGTGGAGCCACAGAAGTCTGCGTCATTTGCAGTGGGGAAGAGCCTGGCCCCTCCTATTCCTGGGTGGAACCTGAAATTAAAACTGTGAGGCAGGAAGCACACCAGCAAGGGGTCTGGCTTTGCAGAGTTTCTTCTTTTGCTTTTCACCCAATTTCCTGTTTCCCTCTTTTCCTTTTCACCCAAAAAACTCCGCCCTTCTCACTCTTCATATTGTCTGCGAGCCTAATTTTTCATGGCCTCGTGATAAGGATCCTCGTGTTTAGCTGAACTAAAGAAAAACCCTGCGACAGTAGTAGACGTCCCCATTCCATCCCTCACAGCTTCCACCACATCCCCACCCACGTCTCCTAACACGCACACCCCAAACGAGACAACAGCCTGGGTTCTACATCAAGCTCTCTAATTTACTAAGTGTCATTACGAAAGTGACTTTGCCTTTCTGTCTTTGTCACATATTATATAGGGTGAGTAAAAGGGAAAAAATGATCAACTTTCTAGAGCTAATATGAAGACTAAGTGCCACAAAATAATTGCAAAGTATTAGGTACCCAATATATAATCAATAAATTTGGCTAAATTTTAGTTTTAGATGCGTACTTTCTGCTATTCTATTCTAAAGAAAATTAGTTTTCTTCACTGTTTGCCTAATGCAGTTCTGCCTGGGGCAGCTTTCTAATGGATCAGATCACTATAGTGCATTGTGAGAACAAGAAATATGGTTCAAACACGCCTGAAGAGCCGTTGGTGTTTGAGGAAGTGAATAAAATCAGATATTTCACATCAGGCAGGCCCAGATATTTCTCTAACACAGACAAGTGCCTTCATACACATCACCAGAAGGCACCTCATTTGGCAGAAAAATTACCCAATTATGCCCCCTCCCGGAAACCAATTCTGAAAAGATGTCTACTGCTCTGGGCTAAAACAATAACACAGTGCTTAGCAACGGAACCACAGGCTGGATTTCACCCTTACCTTCCCCTTCAGCCTGGTTTCTCTCAGCGGAACATAGCCTGTTCATTCTTGAGAGGGCCTTACCCTGCAAAGATCACACCCAAAGTACAAACACAAATATTGCTTGAGGCCTGTGTGGCGCACCCTGATTTGCAGACCACAAACTATTTGCTTTTAAGCAACTCTTGGATGGATTAAAGAAACTGCCGGGGAAGAATTCCTTTCACAAAGAAAGATAATGTTTATTTGCTTTTTTCAAATTATAAAAGTTGTAGATGCAAAATATGGCATTTTATACAAAACCCTAAAGAATTAAAAAAGCACTCCCAATACCCCATTTCTAAGAATTAATAGCTCGTCTATATAATAGCGGCATATATATAGTGTTGTATTTCAACCAGGTATATGTACATTTTTTAGGCACTTAGATCTTATCTCCATAAGCATTATTATCAATGGCATCCAGATTTTAGAAGAAGGAGTTTGATGACGTTTTCATATATGAATCAGGATGGAGTGCATCTTTCTTGTTTTCCCCCTTTATGACCTTGAAGGAAAAAGAGATAAAGACAGACCAGTTGAGATGCTGGTGATCCTACATACCTTCCTTCAATCACAGTGTCTCCTCCCCATGCACCGTATCTCCTCCCCTATTCCTTTCTAAATAATTCTTTTCTCACTCTCATCTATCTCCTTTAATAAATTCTTGACCTTTGAGTCATGCCTCTCTCTTTAATTGGGACCGTGAAATGAGATACTCACTCCTACCTAGGATAAGTACAAGTGAAAGAGCAGATGTCCGGGAACAAAAGGAGAGAGAAAGGAGCTGGTGCACCCAATCCCAAGAGTTGAGGGTAGGCTGCTGATCTGGAAGGGGAAGTATGGAGGCAAGAAGGGATCAAGGGAGTCCTAGAGAGCAGAACACGGAGGCAGGACAGCTGCCTCCATGGACCAGCAGTGCTCAGTGTGACCTGACCTGGAAGATGATATCGGCCACCTGTGAGTGATGGCTTTAACTCTGATTGATGAGATGGACTCATCAATGTGGCCAATTTTCTATAGCATTAGGAAACCCGTTCCCAATGAAGTTAATCAGTATCAAGTCACCTCACAGTAGCCATGAGATCAATGCCCTGACACAAGGTACACAGGACCTAGGGAAAAAATTGTAAAGCTACTCTGAGGGCAATGAAAAAAGACCCAAGAGACATGTGCTCTTATTATGTCCATTTTAAATACACAGAATACTGAAAGCCACCTAAAGCCAAATAATATAGGACCATTTTTATAATGTATGGAATAACTGTGCAGTTTTTCTGGTACAATAAAATAATTTAAATCTATATTGTATGATTGAATAGAAGTTCAAGATATATTAATAAAAAACCAGAGTTATAGAAAAATGTGTAATTTACTCTGAGAGAAGAAAGTACTCTTTGTATATACATAATGAAAGATGTAAAATCAGAAAGACTATGTACTGAAATGTGGCATAGATAGAGGTTTCTGATAGTTAAAAGTTAATCATTTTTGCTTATGTAGCTTCTTTTCATAAATTTTTAAAGATGATATTATTTGAGTTATAATAAATGAAAGAAAGAATCAGTGATAGTGTTAAGGTTGGCTCTGTTTTTTTCCCACCTTATTCTATTTTAAGGTATTATTTTCATGGTGTACTGAGAGAAAAGTAAAAATGTAAGCCAAAAGAAAAATAAAATTAAACAAACATCTAATTATACCTGCTATGGAATAGAGATGATAATAAGAGAACTTTAATTTTAGATAGGACCTCAAAATACATACTTGATAAATAAATGACTGATTTGGTTAAATAAAGCATTGTATGTAGTAAAGGAATGGTGAGAAGTGTTCTCAAGGTTCTGTTAATTTTGGTCATTATATTGTAGTGAGGGGAAAGTATTGGGAAGATGGAAGTGGTACCGTGGGGAAGAAACTGCTGCTTGGTGTTGATGCAGACATCGGAGGAGTCTGGGGATGGCTCCCAGCTGGGCCTATGTTGGTCATGGATGGTCCTGGAAACTGCCACGTTTCCTTCTGCATCCTCCAGAAGTCATTTATTTTGGGGAATGGGTCTTCACTTTCCTAAAAAAAACAAAACAAAAAAAATAGATGTTTGTTCTTTTTTTCTAGTTAATGTTCTTCAAGGTCAGATGAAACACATCTTTTCATTTTTAAACAGGATCTTCACCCTGCCAGTTTTTCTTTTCTTTTTTTTTTTCTGAGTTGCAGAAGGAATAATAGCACATATTCAGATACCTGTATCACTCAGCCTTCTCTGATCCCAATCAGGATTAAAAACTCAGATAATTGAAATTGCATTGTTTTGGGATGAAATACTCAGTATTCACGTCCTATAAAACTGGACTAAGTCACTTGGTCAGGTATAACTCTTAGGGTTATTTTTGGGGCCGAATGGCTTACAACAAAGTTGGCTACATTTATGGACATTTATGTACTAAGCCTTACTCATCAATTAGATACACAAACCAATCTCTCTCAAGTGCTCTTCAGCGTATAGGAAACCCAGATCTCTGTCCTTTAGGGAGCTCTGATCATAGCCATAAACAGGAAGATTCTCTCAAATTCACAATTCCTCAGGCAAGATTCTATGATCTCTACAGTTTGGATCAGGCAATCAGCATCTTTCAGGGTTTTTAGCTGTACTCAGAACAATTTAATATTTTACCTAAAGCACTCCCGTTAGCTACATTTTTACATATTTTTTCAAGTAAAACTGAAGAATATCTCTAAAATCACATACCTTGACTACCTTTAATTAAACTAATGGAAGTCCAATAAATATTCATTCTATTTTGCCAATCTGGCACAGTTTTTACCAGTTTTTCCGTTTGGTAACCTAATTTTTTAAGTGGGAAGTGTTGATAAAGAGATACACAAAAGAACTGCTTGCAGTGGCTTCTCATGGAGAACGGCTTCTTGATTAGAAGAGTCTCTGACCACCACTGAGCCCCCTGGACTATGGAAATAAACCCCAAATGCAACAATGTATATTCAAAATTGTTTAAAAATAAATTACAGACATTTTAACATTTGTACACCTAGTGTGGATTCAATGTATGCTCATTAAAGGTTCACATTTTAAATGTTCACATTTTAAGTTCAATAAGGCTACGTTTGAATCCAGATCCTAATACTATCTGTGTGACTCTAAGGAAGATTTCTTTGCACCTCAGTTTTCTCACATGTGATGTGGGACTAGTCATGGCATTTTTATATTATGTTATAAAGAATAAATTAGGTAATGTACATAAAGAATGGGCTTGAGAATCCAGAACTCAGTAAATCCTCAATAAATAAATCTTCATTGCTATTATTTTCCCACGATCTGTTAGGGGTTTGCATGTTTGCTCTGATGAACAGATATTTCATGCTTTGTGATGCCCCTGTTGATGCAAACCTGGCATGGGGGCAAAATAGGAAACATAATATAAGAGAAGCCCCTCTCTTCAGATCTGCCATGTGTAGCAATGTAATTTTATTGACAAGATTGTCTTGAGATTATCTTTTAAAAATCAGTGAAATCTTAAACTGTCATCACAATAGCTGGGCTTGGATGATGAAATTTTACTAATTGTTTGAATAATATTTTAAAAGTGCATGCATTTTTTTCCCTCAGAGTAAATCCTCCTCCACCCTAACCTGTTCATGAATTATGTCCTTCTGTGCTGTTTGCTTCAGGATATGTAACAGCATAAATAAAAGGTAATTGTCTATTTCTGGCTTTGAAGTAAAAAGTCGAAAAGAACCCTATTATAGAAAAACTATTTGAAAGAAACCGTGATGTAGAAAAGCAAGGATTTCCTGCTTACATAAGGAATCACAGACTGACCGGTCAGACACCATTTCTGCAGGCCCCCTGTGAAGATGGTTGGATCCCAGAGAAGAAATGATTGCATGGTGTGTTTAGGTGGATGAGTCTGCCTTGGATCCTGTGCTCTCAGAGCAGCAGAATGATTCCTATGCAAGTAGAAATGATTGTGCTGCATATTTAGGAAGGCAAGGTCTTAGAAAGTGTCGCTTCCAAGCCAATATGTGTGAACAGGGTAGTTGTCTTATGATGTCCATGTATGTCACTGCAGTAACAGACAGCAGGCCTGAGGTTTTAATGACTACCTACAGGCTCTACCTGTGGCCTTGATGGCAAATTCCAAGATGGCAACAGTTACAAGCAGCCAGCTTTGCCCACCAATAACCAGGAGAGACTATATAGGGGGAAATACGGATTCTTGGAATTAACTGAAAAAACAAGACTGCCTAAAAAATTGAGAAAACCTGCATGTAGAAGGGCTGTCCTCAACTTACGTGTGTGGAATGATGCTTGGGTCCGCAACGTGGGCCGGGGGCAGCTTGGGGCTTGGGTGAGAGATGACATTGGAGAACAGTAATGTAAATCTTTGTGTTTCATACCCCTCGAGTTGCTATGGGTCAGTATTTCCCTGCCCATTCACCTTAGGTATAGGCTTCTAGCCCTGGATTGCAGGTAATACGGGGGTGATATCAGAGCAGAAGAAAAGGCAAGCTGGGATAAGAGTCGATACACACAAGTGTAAACTCACTTTCCTGCCCCTCTCTTGCCTTCCCTTAGGAAAGGGTACCTATAACCTAAATTGACTCCCGAGTAGGGAAGAAAGACATAGGTTTATTATAGCTATAATAAATGCTATAAAGAAATAGAAAGGTACCTATGAAGACAAACAACAGGAAAATATGATCTTTTCTGGGAGGAGGGTATTAGTGAGAATTTGTTGAAAAAGTAGGTTAGATTGGCACCTCATGGTTGAAGATATTTGGGAACAGAACTGAGATGGCAAAATTTCATATCAAAGGAAGTATCAAAACCCTTGATGTGGTTAAGATCATGGATACTGAAACTAAACTCTGATGTATAGCAAGAGAGCCAAAGAGAAAGGATTGGAAAGAAACTGGAACGTAGCGGATGAACACATTTGTATACTAGTACTGGGGGAATTATTATTCAGGAAAAAAAAGCAATTAATCCTATTCATATTTCAAATCATTCTGTGTTGTTTATTTTAAGGGAGACATGGCAGAAGATGTCAAATATAAAAATGTAATGCTTCTCATTTTTAAATCAAAAGCAGGAATAACTCGTATCACTCACATGATTTGTGAGAGAACCTATCGTGAGTACAAATAAAGCTTTCCTGCAGAGCTACTGGATCCTATAGAAAGTATACCAGATATAGTATGCACCTAAAGTAAGATAAAAAAAATAAAGTAAGTAGACAGGTTTTGCCTCCTATGGGGCTAGCTGGACACCAGAGGGAAAACAGACAAACTGATTGTGGAAAACATATGACCCTGGCTGGGATTCCTAAGCTAAAGGAGGTTTAGGTGCAGCAGAATAACTTCTATGGCTACAGAAATGGACTTGTTGCTTATTTAGAAGGGTTAGACCTAAGAAAACATCACATGTCCCTTTTAAGCCAGTATGTGTAAGAAATCGGAATTTTCTGGGGATATTCACTTACGTCTTTGAAGTAGAAGGCAAAAAAATGGGTCTGAGTTATTAATGAGTAGGTATGGGCTCCATATATGATATTTTCAAAATCCCCCTTTTTATAGACTCTTCCCTCTGCTAATGTCTCTGGATACTGACATAACTTTAGTTTCCTCGGCCCACAATTCAGCACACACAGGACCAGCACTATAGTCTTTGGTCTGAAATGGTCAAGACTCAGATGACTGATGTTTCTTTCACTGCTCTTCGATTCTTGGATCTTTCTGTGTTGTACCCTGATGTGAGACCACTTAGTTAAGCACACCTCTTAGTGCCATTTTTTGGTAGATAACCCTCCCTGATGATAACGGGAGCATGTCTGGGAGCATGTCTCAGAGTAAAATCAGCCAAACTGAGGAGTATTTACAAGTAATCCTGTCTCATGAAATAAGTACACATACAGGTCACAGTTATCTCCTCTTGAGGCTCCAGAACATCAACCTTTCCATCTTTTTGTTCAGCAAACTGATCTCTGCTGCAAGGATTCTCTGGAAGCTACAGTTCCAGAGGCGGGATTCTGCTGCCCCTTGTTGTCTATGAGGCAACCTGAATTCATCAGGATTCTCAATAGTCATTACAAAGGTTCCAGGTTCTACCTGGGGAATTCCCAGTAGCTGGCTTCTTATACTTTGTGCAAACGAGGACAGAGAGTGTCTGCAGAATCATATACTTTGACTACCATTAATTATAACAGTGAAACTCATTTCTAACCATTTACATGTGATTTCAAGTTGTCATTTTCACACTTCTGATTTTCACTGATATAATTCTCTTGCAACATGTGCTGAAAAAGTGGTAGGTGAGAGGGCTGCAGAAGGCTGCTGCAGCGCCGTGGCTCTCAATGCAAACAGACTCTGATCCCTCTTGTGTATCTCCTCCATCACTGAAAGTCTGCAGAGTTCAGGCTATTAAACAAACCCAGTCCTGACACTGTGTATTCTGAAATGTTAGTGTACGCATACATAAAAATACACTAGAGACAATTTAAAATCTTCTCTCTCACACTGAACATTATTCCAAAACTATGAATGCTAGTGTTCTCATATATAAATTGAGACTAACAATATCGTATGTATGGGGTTGTAATGAAGAATAAGTTACATAATATACATAGCTAATAAGTTTAGAGCCTAGATCCCAGTAAATGCCCAATGAGCAGAAATATAATTATTGCCATTGTTACTAATGGCCTGTCCAGCATTTGGATTTCTGCCTGATGCACGCATTTCCCATGATTTATGTTGACTCTGTTGATGGATACCCCAGGTCAAGGTGAGATGAAAATCATTTTATTAAAAATGTTTCTCCATTTAAGTATGCCACATGTAGTAATGGAATCTTTTTTAAAGAAGTATATTTTTAAATTTAGAACAAAAATTTTTTGTTCAGCATTTAAAACTACATATTTGGTAGTATGCATATTAGCCACGAAAACACTATTTAAGAAAGAAAAAATTACCAGCATGATGCTCTCTGAACCCATCTTCTACCAGCTTTAGCTCCCAGAGGTAAGGACAGTCTTGAATCATGATAAATAGCTTTAAAAATACATTTTACCAGGCGTGGTAGCTCACGCCTATAATCCTAGTACTTTGGGAGGCCAAGGCAGGTGAATCACGAGGTCAAGAGATCGAGACCATCCCGGTCAATATGGTGAAACCCCATCTCTACTAAAAATACAAAAATTAGCTGGGCATGATGGCGCACACCTGTAGTCCCAGCTACTCGGGAGGCTGAGGCAGGAGAATTGCTTTAACCCAGGAGGCAGAGGTTGTGGTGAGCTGAGATCGTGCCATTGCACTCCAGCCTGGGTAACAAGAGTGAAACTCAGTCTCAAAAAAAAAAAAAAAATACCTTTTACCACACAAGGCATTTATTTCAAGCAATATATTTAGTTTTATTCATTTCAGAGCTTACAAAAATGTTATTATACTATTTAAAATTTACTGTGATTTGCTTTTTCCAGTTATTATATGCCCCATATGCATCTGTGATGCATGCATCTACAGCTTGTTTAATTTCAATTCAACATAATGTTTCATAATTTACCCATTCTCTTGATATAGCTCATGGGTTCTTCCAAGATTTTGCCAGTTCACATGCTGCTGCTGTGAATATCTGTATACTTTTTTACATAATCATATGCCCAGTCAGACTTGCAGCATTGGTAAAATATGCATGTCTTCAGGTTTAAGATAGCGCCAAACTGGTTTTCAAAATGTTTGCTCTAATTTGTACCTCGTCAGCAATGGTTCCCACTGCATTATGCAAGGCAAATACACCTTTGAAGAGACACAAAGAATGATAATAGTAGGTTGGTGATTTGGCTAAGAAATGGCTGGATGGGGTTTATGTAATTTTCTGTGAAGTTTGAAGATAGCTCACTCCTGGAGGTTTTCAGAAGCCAGGAGTTTGCAGATGCAGACTCAAGTCTTGAGAAGACTTTATTCTATTAGAGTCATAAGTTGGGGTGATTCTGGCCTCCATGTTCTCGGGAAAAGATTGATTTTTTTCAGTCTGGTGGTTTTCACAAGAAATAAAACCCAGTCAGGCACGGTGGTTCACGCCTGTAATCCCTGTAGTTTGGGAGGCTGAGGCAGGTAGATCGCCTGAGGTGAGGAGTTCAAGACCAACCTGGCCAACATGGTGAAACCCCATCTCTACTAAAAAATACAAAAAATTAGCCTGGCATAGTGGCGCACACCAGTAGTCCCAGCTACTCAGGAGGCTGAGGCAGGAGAATCGCTTGAACCCAGGAAGTGGAGGCTGCAGTGAGCCAAGATCGTGTCACTGCACTCCAGCCTGGGTGACAGAGCAAGACTCCATCTCAATAAAAATAAAAATAAAAACCTATGTCTATATCTATATGTCTTTTGTTTTCTTAAAGTTATTTTTCCTTTTATTCTGTTCTCACTTTCATCTCTCTGGAATTTTCTATGGAAGAAGAGTATAAATTTAGATATCCTAACTTCTTCAACTGTACGCTTACAAACCAGCATTACGGCCTTCATCCTGTTGATGAAATTTCATTGGTGTGTGATTGGGTCCTGGCTCTATTTCTGCTGAAAACCCATCTAGGCCAACTTTGCTAAGTCCCTCCATTGAGGTTATTTTTGTTAAATAACCCTCCCAGTTTATCAGGGCAGCAAACTAAAGAACAACATTAACCAAAGTGATAGAAGCCATTCTCATCAAGCAAGTACACAAATAGATTCCTGTTATTTGCTCTTCAGGTTCAAGGAAACTCATGTGTTGGTTGTTTGGGCATACTGATTCTCCCTTTGATGGAAGCATTCCCTGAAAGCACAGTTGCAGGGGCAGGATTCTGTTTGTCCTGTGCTGTGCATCAGGTATTCAGAATCCTTCAGGATTCCCAACAGTAATCAGGATCATTCCAGATTCCACTAAGGCATTCACAGCACCTGTCTTTTTATACCTTATTAAAGTAACGTATAACTTACTTTATGTGACTAAAGGAAGACTTTAAGAATATTCACACTGGGTATATTGGCTTGCACATGTAACCCCAGCAACTCAGGAGGCTGAGGCAGGAGGATCACTTGAGGCCAAGTGTTCAAGATCAGCCTGGGCAATATAGCGAGACTTCATCTCTACAAAACGTTTTTAAAAATTAGCCAAGCTTAGTAGTGTGCAATTTTAGTCCCAGTTACTTGAGAGGCTGAGGCAGGAAGATCCCTTGAGCCCAGGTCTTTGAGGCTGCAGTGAGCTATGATTGCACCACTACACTCCAAACTGAGCGACAGATTGAGACCTATGTCTAATATAAGAGAGACCCGTCTATAAAATGTATTTCTCTGGTCCTTAAATAGATTGAAAAGGGGCTATAAAACCTGCTTGTTGATTACGGCTTCCTGGTGAGCACACCCAAGCCTATAGGCCCCTTATGCACCTTACTCTGGCTTGAAGCATCTGGGTTATGAAAACAAATGCAAAATTCAATACTATGTATATGAATATTTACGGACATATTACAGAAATTTTAAGATATACTCTCCCACATTGGAAGAAACATATTTGCCTAATTACCAAAGTTTTTAGTTGACTAAAGCTG
Source organism: Cacajao melanocephalus (assembly GCA_963573385.1). Classification (NCBI taxonomy): domain Eukaryota; kingdom Metazoa; phylum Chordata; class Mammalia; order Primates; family Pitheciidae; genus Cacajao; species Cacajao melanocephalus. The sequence continues at coordinate 41,769 of CAUYLG010075772.1, forward strand.
GATGTGACTCCTTCCTCTAACACTAATTATTTTTATTAGCCTGAAAGATATTTTTAACATCTTGGTATCTCATGATTCTCATATGTGAAAAGAGATAAAAATTGAATCTTTATGGAGATACAATGACAAATATATGACATAATTTTGTAATAAACACAGTTTTTATAGACCAGCATCCAATAAATGCTCCATAAGCAGAAAAATATTTTCATTGTTATTTTGTTCTGTGCAGTGTTATTTTTTATGTCTGCCCTATTTAAAGATATTTAATGCTTTATGTTGACCCAGTTGCAGGGAGCTCCCGACTGAGGAGGTATAGACAGATTACCAAAGAACCTTTTTTATTCCCTTCTACAATGTGGCAGCCTAATATCATTGATAAAACTGTCTTGAGTAATTTTCTTTTCAAAATAAGTTGAAACAAATATTCTCATTATTTCAGCAGAATTTGAGTGCCTAAAATCATAGATTTGGTTGAGTAATATTTTAATATAATAGCTGCTGGTTTTCCTCATAGTAATTAATCCCTGCTACCATACCTGATCATGATTCAGGCCATTATGTGATCTACACTTTAGACGAGTCGTCACTAAAGGTTATGCTTCTATCTTCTTCAGGCTTTGAATCCAAAAGCACAATGAACCTATGTCATACACAAAATCTTGGGGAGAACCCATGATGAGTAAGGGCAAGGCTGTCCTGCTCAACTGTTGAGTCTTAGAGTGAGTGGTGAAACAACCTTTGGGCTGGTCACCAAAGCAGAAGTAATGCATTGTGTTCTTAAGTGTCAGCGGCCATGGAGACATGTGCCTCTTTCTAGGATCTCTGTCCTAGGGTCTTTAGCATAATGATTCCTGTGGCTGCAGTAATTGCTGTATCACATATTTAGGCAATCGGGAACTTTGAAAGTGTCACTAATTTTCTTTCAAGTCATTATGCATCTGAAAACTGACTGTCCCGAGCTGTTCAGTTTTCCTTGAGATAGAGGAGAAGAGTGGATAATGACTTTACTAGACACAGGCTCTGTCTATCCACCTGAAGCAAGATGGCAAATATGCATGTATAGGGATACAGCATATCAAACTCTTAGAAAGTATACGGGGAAATATAAATTTTGGAATTTACCAGTCAAATAAAACAGTAACAACAACAACAAAACAACATGAAAAACTGAGAACTCTGCACATAGGAGGCCTGTCTTCAACTGGTACACACGAATGAGTGCTTAGAAAAGTGTGATCACAGTGCAGTTGGCACTTGGATGAGACACTAGCTTGGAAAGCTATCATCTAATTTTCCTTTTGACTTAGCTTCAGGATGCCTGCCCATTCACTGAAGATACAGCATCTGATTATTGGGTGCAGATGAACACGGGGGTCTTAATGTGACAGTGTGAAAGACAGGATGCTACAGAGACTTCCAGCATCTCATTTTTCATTAGGAGCCTTGCAGAAACTAGATTATGAAAATAAACTCAAACAGACACAATGTCTAATTTTAAATATATGTAAATATATGAGACATTCAACATCTATGTTCTGACTTTGGAAGCAATATGTGACCATTAAATGCTCAAGCTTTAGAGTTCATTAAGGCTGGATTTGAATCTTGCCTCTAACACTAAAAATCATTATTAGCTTGAGTAGAGTTTTAACCCCTAAGAGTCTCAGTGTTTAGAAACATGAAATGTGACTAACAATAACATCATCTAGGGGTAGTGTAAGGAAGAATGAATAAGAAAAAGTACGTAAAGTGCACATAATTTACATTTAGCACACTCACTGTCTTTGTGAATTTTGGGGAATATTTTTAAACTCTATCTTAGTTGTCTCTTATGTAAAATGAGGCTGAGAATAGCATCAATCATGACTGTTATGAGGAAAGAATGCAATAATATACATAAAGAACACAGGTTTTAAAACCAGCACCTAGTAAGTGCTTAAAAAGTAGAAATATGATTTATGTCACTATTATTATACTGTCTCTGTGGGGATTTGCATGTCTGCTCTGATTAACTGCTGTCTCATATTCTGTTTACCTTGTTGATGGAAACCCTAGATTGAGTTGGTATGGGCAGCTTTTTATTCAAGAAACTTCTCTATTCACTTCTGCCACTTACTGACAAGAACACCTTGAAGTATTATCTTCTCAAATTCAGTTAAGTAAAACAGTCCCATAACAAGAGTAGAATTTAGATGAGGAAAACATAATCTTTGGTTGAATAATATCTTAAATCACTAACTAATTTTTTTTCTCAGAGTAAATTATCTCCCCTACCATCCCTGCTCTTGATCCATGTCAATTTGTGTTTCTGGCTTTAGGTGTACAGAAGAAATCAATGACAAGAATAGGCTGCTTGTTCTAAATCCCAATGCATATAGAATGTATACCATAGAGTAAATTTTGGGAAACCCTGTGATCAGTGGAACAAGACTATGCTCATCTGGGGAGTCACCAAGAAAGTAGTTAGACAGACACTGTATTTATAGACAATAGCTGGACACCCAAGAAGAATGGCTGTATCATGTGTTTAGGTGCATGAGGCCATGAAGAGATAAGATACTCCTAGGATTCCTGTGCTCCAAGGAAGTTCACATACAGCACAACAATTTGCACAGCTGTAGCAAGGGTTGTGATTCATATTTTAGCAGGTGGGACTTAGAAATTCTCACACAATCCTTTCAAAGAAGTATGAGTGATAAGAGCACAGTTATTTGAAGATGCCACTTAAGTCACTGAAAAGGAACAAAGAATATGGATCTTAGGTTGCAAGGGCTCCTTCCATAGCCACCTGTGCCAAGATGGCAAAAAGACACAGTTTCTATTCCTCAAATAACACCTGCATAAATGATGGAGGGAAACAGAGCTTTTTGAAGCTAACTACAAACTACAACAATGAAAACAAACCAAAAAAAAAAAAATCAAAATAGAGAAACCCTATATATATAAAATCCTTGCATATATAGAAGGCAAGCTTCCAGGGTGTGTACGTGGTGGCTGGAGGTATCTGCCGCTGGATCAGAATGCAGCTTGGGACTTGGGTGAAAAACAACTATAAAAAATAGTGATTTAATACTTTTGCTTTTCCTCCAAGGTTCCTGCCCTTTCACCACCAACACAGGCTTCTGAACGCTCAGTGCAGGTGATTATAAGGATTTTATCACTGCTGAGCAAAACGTAATCTGGAATAAGAATTGATGCACATAGCATGAACTGACTCTCCTTCCCCTCTTGTATTCTGTTCCTCTGGGGTAGACGCTACCTACCATCTGGGCTTATGGTATAGAAAGGGAAATCACCCCCACACTCCAATTGTTCAAACGCTATTAGAAAAAGTAAAGGGAGCTAGGAAAGCTCATAAATGGAGGGACAGAAAGAACCAACAATCAGAGGATCTCACCTAATCTGAAATGTGGGTACCAAGGAGCACTTTCCCTAGGAATGGATTTAGGCTATCACCTGTGGAAAGTGCGTTAGAGAAGAGCCTGGAAAAGTGATCCCAGCAAAGGGAGCAATCTCTATGTTAAAGCTTCTGATTTGGGAAAGAGAATGGATGGATTAAAATAAAACCTGGAGTGTGGTCATGAATGAAGTGAAAGGATGAAAGGTAACTGGAATATAGATAATGAACACATTCTTGTATTCATCTTGCTTCATCTGGCTACTTCCCCATGATCTCTCTCCAAACCTGGACCAACAGAAGATAGTAATCCTCTTGAGTCAGAAAGGATTTCATGAACATATACCTTGTAAATATCAAAAGCCGCAGAATCTAGTAGGGTCTCAATGAATATACTTAATTACCAGTGAGAAATTTAATCACATACATTTTACTTGATTAAATTACTCTTTCTCTTTCTTGGAGCTCTTCCCGCTCCAGGAAACTCAGCTCTATGTTGCTTTAGATATTTTGATCATCACTTTGCCAGAAAGATTCTTTAAAATCCACAATTCCAGATACAGAATTCTGTGGTTTTGTAGTCTGCATCAGCCAGCTAGAATGCTTCAACATTCTCAAATATATTTAGAAATATTCAAGAATTTACCTTGGCATTACCAAGTAAGTGATTTTTTAAAATACCCTGTACCTAGGGCAAGGAAGTATAACTTCCTTTATTTTCACTATATTTTACCTTTTTGTTATTTATTAATATTAGTTTAATTTCCACAGCTATACCACTTCCGACATTCAGTTATTTAATACAGAAAATGTACTCTGTTAGAGATGCAAATGAAAAGATTCTACTTCTGGAGAATAGTTTACCTATTAGAACACATTCTGATCACCCATGGCCACCACATTTTTTATCAGAAGGTTTGCAAAGCATGGGGTATGTAACCTTTATACAAGCAATAAATAAATTACTGACGTGGCATATGTAAACTTTTAATCTGAAGCCATATATAAACATTAATTTTTCAAGTTTTAGGTTTCAATAAGACTGGATATAAACCATGATTCTAGCGTTCTTTGAAAGCTTGAGGAAGATTTTTAACCTTGGTGTACCTCTATTTTCTTCTATGTGAATTGGGGCAGAAAGTAGCATCCTCCTGATAGTTATGAAGAAAGAATGAGATATTGTATATCAGGAACAACATGTAAGAATCAACACCTAGTTAAGTGCTGAAAAAGTAGAAATATAATTATTGTCATTGTTGTTCCATGTTCTAGACTGGGATTTGTAGGTTTACTCTAGTCCACAGATATAACTTGAGCTATGCTGACCCTGTAAAGGAAAATCTCAGATCAAGGAAGTATGAGGAACACCTTATAAAATAAATCTCTCTGTTTACTTCGGTGAAATTAGTAATTTAATCTTATTGACAGGAAACCCTGTGAAAGCAAAGAATGGGAGACGCATCAGTTCCAGTATCTTGTATCAGTGAGAACTTTCCAGAGGAAAAAATTTAAGTTGGCACATAAAACTTGAGATTCCCACCAGTGATGAGATTGGAGAAATAGATAACCATCAAGAAAATAGTATGTGTCAAAATATGTAATGTGGGTAGAAACTCGAAACTATGAAAATAAAATCAGAAATACTACAAGTAAGCAAAGGGGAAATGGGTAAAAGAAACTGGAATGTAGCATCTGAACACATTTTTGTCTTCATCTCTGCTTATCTGGCCACTCTCCCTTACCCTCTCTACAACTGGAGCAATGCAAGACAGTAATCCTCTTGAGGTCAGCAATCATCATATAAATGAATGCCTTTTAGATAGTAAAGATTATGACGTTGTGCTTTCTCACTGTATGAACTGAATAAATGATTCAGTGGCATAATTTCATACCGAGATTATACACAGAGATTACAGCAACAGTCTAACAATCCCTGTAAATTATGGTTGGGAGACGGGAGGCATGTGACCCAGGAAATTGTACCTTGATGACGGAACTTCCAGATGCGGTTATTGGCGGCATTTTAGGAGTCTGAGGATGGCTCTCAGAGAGGGTTGTGCTGGCATCTGAAGTATTTAGAAGCTGACTCTGCTCCTGAGGTAGTTTCATGCTCTTGGGGGCATAATTTCTCGGGTTTGGTTTTTTCTTTACCTGAAAGTATTCATTTTCTGTTTAATGGTTTTCAATATTAGAGGAAGCACAACATCTTTTCATTTGTGAGAATACCATCCTTTATTAGATTCTAATAGGTCTCATTATTTCCAAACATGGTCTCTCTAATGTATCCCTTCAGGCAATTGTCAGAATTTTTTTTTTTTTTTTTTTTTTGCTAAAATGTGAAACGATCAAGCATTCGTCTTCCTAAAATCTTTCAGTATTTACTTACTGATGCTTTTACATTGGAGACTCCACTTCTATCTTTATGACAAAAGCCAGCTTGCTGAACGGTTGCTTTTTACCTGTCTTGCATCATTTCCCTATATCTTTCTACATATACCATTGTTATATATAACTGACTATGCTGTTTCACACTTTTAACATTTGCATGTAACATTTTCTCTGCCTAGAAATCTTTCCAATGTTTGTCTTTATCTTGCTAAGAGCAATAATACCTATTGCATATTGATTTCCCATAATATACAAGGCAATAGAATAAGAAATGTATATCCATTATCTCATTTAATTTTTAAACCAATCTTATGAGAAACATTTAAGGTATTTTCCCAATATCAGGAAACAAATGTGCCAGATGTGGACCAAATCTATCCTACTTCAAAGCCCTTTCTTTTGACCACTATGTCAGATTGGTTCCCTATCCTCCTAATTTCTTCAAATATTTTATTTTTTTAGAATGAGTTTTATATCCTTTTGAATGCTATGAGGAACATAATTCTCTTAATACATCTTAATACATTTCTCTATTTAAATGTGAGTAGAACATTCAAAATGGCACCTTTGAAGGAAGTGGATTGCTGCTGCAGGCTCCAGGAGACAGTTGAAAAACTGAGTGCCCGAAGTGTGAAAGTCTACACAACAACTGGGCTGAGTACAAGGCAACCCAGCAGTGCCTCTGCAGGCAGACAAGGGACAAACTGCCTCCTCAAGCAGCTCCCTGCCCCTGTGTAACCAAAAAAACGCCTCATGCAAGAGAGCTCAGGCTGACACCTCAGGTGGGTAACCTTCTGAGACAAAGCAACCAGAGGAAAGATCAGGCAACAGTCCTCACTGCTCTGCAGGCCCCCTGGGTGATTCCCAGGCAAACAAGGTCTGGAGTGGACCTCCAGCAGTCCTACAGCAGAGAGGCCTGACTGTTAGAAGGAAAACAAACAAATAAAAACAGAAAGAAATAGCCTCAACATCAACAGAAACGACATCCACTCAGAGACCACCTCTGAAATCACCAACTTCAAAGGCAGATAAATCCACAAAGATGGGAAGACACCAGCACAAAAAAGGATGAAATCATCAAAGAACAGAATGCCTCTCCTCCTCCAAGATATCACAACTCCTCACCAGCAAGAAAACAAAACAGGATGGAGAATGAGTTTGACAAATTGACAGAAGCAGACTTAAGAAGGTAGGTAACAAAAAACTTCTCTGAGCTAAAGGAACATGTTCTAACCCAATGCAAAGAATCTAAAAAACCTTTAAAAATGGCTACACGAAATGCTAACTAGAATAGCCAGCTTAGAGAAGAACATAAACGACTTCATGAAGCTGAAAAACACAGCACAAGAACATCATGAAGCATACACAAGTTTCAATAGCTGATTGGATTAAGCAGAATAACAGATATCAGAGATTGAAGATCAACTCAATGAAATAAAATGAGGAGGCAAGATTAGAGAAAAAAAAGTGAAAAGAAACGAACAAAGCCTCCAAGAAATATGGGATTATGTGAAAAGACCTAACCTACGCTTGATTGGTGTACCTAAACATGATGAGGAGAATGAATCCAAGCTGGAAAACACTCTTCAGGCTATTATCCAGGAGAACTTCCCCAACCTAACAAGGCAGACCAACATTCAAATCCAGGAAATACAGAGAACACCATAAAGATATTTCTCAAGAAGAGCAACCCCAAGGCACATAATCTTCAGATTCACCAGGGTTGAAATGAAGGAAAAAATCCTAAGGGCAGCCAGAGATAAAGGATGGGTGACCCACAAAGGGAAGCCTATCAGACCCACAGTAGATCTCTTGGTAGAAACTCTACAAACCAGAAGAGTATGGGAGCCAATATTCAATATCCTTGAAGAAAATAACTTTCAACCCAGAATTTCATAGCAGGCCAAACTAAGCTTCATAAATGGAGGAGAAAAAAAATCCTTTACAGACAAGCAATTGCTGAGGGATTTTGTCACCACCAGAATTGCCTTACAAGAAGCACTAAACATGTAAAGGAACAACTAGTACCAGCCACTCCAAAAACGTGCCAAATGGTAAAGACCAAGGATGCAATGAAGAAACTGTGTCAACTCATGGGCAAAACAACCAGCCAGTAACAAGATGGCAGGATCAAATTCACACATAACAATATTAACATTAAATGTTAATGGCCTAAATGCCCCAGTCAAAAGACACAGACTGGCAAACTTTTTAGTCAAGACCCATTGGTGTGCTATATCCAAGAGACCCAGCTCACATGCAAAGATATACATTCACTCAAAAGAAAGGGATGGAAGAAGATTTACCAAGCAAATGGAGAGCAAAAAAAAGCAGGAGTTGCAATCCTAGTCTCTGATAAAATGGACTTTAAACCAACAAAGATCAAAAGAGACAAAGAAGGGCATTACATAATGGTAAAAGGGTCAATGCAACAAGAAGAGCTAACTAGCCTAAACATATATGCACCCAAAACAGGAGCACCCAGATACATAAAGCATGTTCTTAACAACCTACTAAGAGACTTGGACTCCCACACATTAATAGTGGGAGACTTTAACACTCCACTGTCAATATTAGACAGATCAAGGCGACAGAAAATCAACAAGGATATCCAGGACTTGAATGCAGATCAGGACCAAGCAGACCTAATAAACATCTACAGAACTCTCCACCCCAAATCCACAGAATATACATTCTTCTCAGCACCACATTGCACTTACTCTAAAATCAATCACATAATTGGAAGTAAATCACTCCTCAGCAAATGCAAAAGAATGGAAATCATAACAGTCTCTCAGACCACAGTGCAATCAAATTAGAACTCAGGATTAAGAAACTCACTCAAAACTGCACAACTACATGGAAACTGAACAACTGGCTCCTGAATGACAAATGGATAAACAATGAAATGAAGGCAGAAATAAAGATGTTCTTTGAAACCAATGAGAACAAAGACACAGCTTACCAGAATCTCTGTGACACATTTAAAGCAGTGTCTAGAGGGAAATTTATAACAATAAATGCCCACATAAGAATCAAGGAAAGATCTAAAATCAACACCTTATCATCAAAATTGAAAGAGCTAGAGGAGCAAGATCAAATAACTCAAAAGCTGGCAGAAGACAAGAAATAACAAAGATCAGAACAGAACTGAAGGAGATAGGGACACAAAAAAAACCCTTTAAAAAAATCAATAAATCCAGAAGATAGTTTTTTGAAAAGATCAACAAAATAGACAGACCCCTAGCCAGACTAATAAAAAAGAAAAGAGAGAAGAATCAAATAGACGCAATAAAAAACGATAAAGGGGATATCACCACCAATCTCACAGAAATACAAACTACCATCAGAGATTACTACAAACAACTCCATGCATATAAATCAGTAAATCTGAAAGAAATGGATAAATTCCTGGACACTTGTACCCTCCCAAGTCTAAATCAGGAAGAAGTTGAAACCCTGAATAGACCAATAACAAGGTCTGAAGTTGAGGCAGCAATTAATAGCCTACCAA